>JAKCPB010000937.1:0-100271 GCA_021442155.1 Cymbidium sinense
AAATGGGAGAACTATCCAACTAAAGGGGTACCTTTCGATTTACAGTGGCCAATTCAGAGAAGAAATCATAAGGACTTATAACATCCTAAACAAAAGAGTAGTGATCGACATATTAGCAAAGTAACATATCAACTCACGGGCTACCTATCGGCGATCATCAAAAGAATGCATAGTGGACTTACATCTTCCAGAGAGTAATGATCGTCGGGGCAACCTGTTTGTGGAAAAATAGATTGAACCCGACCTAAGGGCGACTATTGAGAGAGTGCTAACCCGATGACTTATCTCAACTCAAGTGTAGTCAAGTATTTCCTATAGGGAGTTTTGCTGACACTGCCCTAAAGTAATTCCTAATCCACAAGTGCAAAAATTTATTTGTTTGTTTATTTATTGTGTACCCTGTTGGTTTGCAAGGGATCACACTAAGAAGGAGTTTATACCAGCCTAGACCTATTTTAGATTTACTGGACCATGGGAGAATATGTGCATCCGCTAAAAAAATTGTCCAACCACAAAGGTGGCTACTAGGAAAGAGGGGACTATCCAATCCAAGAGTAGTCTAAATGGGTCAAATGGAAAAGGGTGTAGATTGCCAGGGGAGGGGCCACTAAGGGCTTTATCCTGATCCCAGAAGAAGATAATGTCTATAGATATTTGGTGGCCAACTCAAGGAGAAAGCATGAGGACTTATATCTGCTAAGAGTTGTGTATCCATCGTGAGTCGATGTCAGGATAGTGAACATAAAAAACTTAAGGTGCCCTGGCATGGGATCAACCTAGAAAATTGATTGCTAATGTCTTCAAATGTGTACTATCCGACCTAAGGCAACCATCGAGTGAATGCCACTAGGGACTTATATCAACTTAAAAGTAGTTAAAGAGGAAAGGAGCTGAGGGCTTACCTTAATCCTCAATGGCTAGTTTAAGAAGAAAGCGTATAGACTTACATCATCTCAAACATAGCCAATCATGATAGTAGCTTACCGACCACGCAGTAAGGCCAACCATGTCAACAAGGTGCTCATCAGTTTAGTGGAAGTCGGAAGAATGCATGGGACTCACATCTTCTAATAAAATACCACCGGGTGACATTAGCTAGGTAATACAGCCTAACCTAGAGCAAAATGAGAGTGAGTGTCACTGTGGGCTTGCTACATCAAAATACGAGATAAAAGATATGTGTTTATGTTTGTGTTTAGAGTGTTTGTGTAGGAAGGTTTCTGGTTCTCTTACACTATCTAACACACTTAAGAGTTGATGAAATCACAAATGGTGGTTGTGATCCCACCAAGAAAGGATGCTTGGGTTCTCTTACAACCCAACTTAGTCGTATAGTCAAATAGGGATGCCTCCCTCTTACACCTACTCTAGTAGGGAATCATGTTTAATTTTGTGTTCATGAAGAAAGAAGGATGGGATGCCTCTAGGGTTCTCTTACACCTACCCTAAACACATCATGACAGATTTGCAAGCAAGCAAATAATGCTTCGAATGAAGAGAATATTTTGATGAATTGAAATGGAATTTTTGAAGATAATTATTTTCAAACATGATTTTATGGATATTATTTCTTTAAATAGAGCCCATTGATTGAAAGCATCTGGTGTTCCCGTTTACAATCAATAAGTTGATAAGATCCTCGTTAGTAGTCCTTCTTTATGATAAAAGGGCCTTCCCAAGTGGGTTCAAACTTGCTCATCCAAAAACAATCAGCCTTAGAACTAAAATAAGCTCTCTACTTGAAAAGCTCTAGGGTTTTGTTGTGAGCTTGAATCATCTTGGCTTTGTACAACTCGAGGTTCTGTTCTACATGCATCTCTCCTCCAAACTTTGAGCTCTTCTAACCACAACCGCATTTTGCTCATAGTGATTTTACTACCCATTGCTATCCATAGTGATGGGAGCTAAACTGGTAGAACTTTTGACCCATACACTAAGGAGAACGGGGTAGATTGGTGTCTCAGATGTGGATGCCCACAAGACTTCAACTAGCTACTCATGCCACTGTCGCTTGTTATCATCGTGTGTCTTCTTTAGTATCTGGATAAGAGTTTTGTTGAATGCTTCTACTAGGCCATTCACCCTGGGATAGTAGATAGTGGAGTATCTCCAATCTATGCCATGTCTCCTAGTGAAGCTATTGATTTTGGTGCTCTTGAATGCAGTACCATTATCGGATATAATTCATCGAGGCACCCAACCTATAAAATATCTATGGTTTCTATATGAACCAATGACCCTAGAAGAACCAATCGTAATCCACTATGTCACTACCCCAACACTCAAATGGCCATGAGGAGGATGTAGAATGTTGGGTGGTTAATGTAGACCACACCTTGTACCCGACATTGATGAATCTCCTAGCTACATCCATGTAGTCTATAATCATCAGTAAATCATCCTATTCTTGAATCTTCATCTTCTGACTTGGACACGCCCGAATAAAATGTACCAATCACATCTTATGTTTGTCTAAATAGTATAACCACATTTGATCAAAAAGACCTTTCTGCACATACAGGTATCCATAGGGAGAGAGCTCTCTACTTCATTTGATGGGCTTATGATTTCTCTTGAGGTAGTTTGCCTCTAATCATGTTATCTATGAGTGGTTTCCTCCAATCCAGCTCCTTGTCTTTTTTGGCAATGGCAACCTCCCCTTCAAGAGAGATTTTCTTGATGAGTTCAACATCAATAAAGGATAAGACTTATCTATTTTGGACCTTCATTGGAATGGTCTCATCCTCCAGACATTTTAACTCCTTGGTGAGTTTGGCCAAAACATCTACTACTGTATTTTCTCCTCAAGAAATCTTGTAGATGGTGACCTCAAGGATTTGGGCCATTCATGGTGTACTCATGGTAGTGAGGAAGCTTAGGTTTTAAAACCTTAGGACCCAACAATCGTGACCAACTGAGAATCCTCAGATGTTGATGCTTTTGACACACACTATAATCTAGATCTAATAATCAAAGCCTCATACTTTCATTATTGGTGCATGGATTAGATTTGAGAATCTCATCACATCCTGAGTTAATAGATGGATTCTACCGCCTTTCCGGAAGAGTAGATCATGGTTCTTCTCCTTTTGAAAGGAAGCCATACCATCAAAATACATCTCCCAATGGTGAATGCTAGTGTCCCCTAAGTTCATGATTTGTTCATCAGGGAGGTCATCACTAAGTGAGAATCAAAGAAGAAGTGATGCTAAAAATTTAATTAGTGTCATCCCTTTCACGCATGAGGGGTAATGTAACACCAACTATGAAAGAATCATGGACCAACATGCCAACCATCCAATAATGTCATATGTCATGAGATACTTTAGTGGATTCTTGAAATAAAGTTTACCTTATGAGAAGCATGTAATGCCAAAGCTTTTGGGATGCAAAGATGAGAATGTTTCTCAATGTGGGTAGTTTGCTTCAATAGGATCGATGGCGAGGTAGTAGAGAATTATTCTTCCTTCATCATTGGCCAACAAAGTGCCAAGGAGTCATCCAATGCAAAGAGTAGGATAAGTGGCTTGTCGATAGGGCTAGAACCGAGGCTTCACCAAATACTATTTGATGTCTTCAAAAGCATGCAGCACTTGTCATCCCACTTGAACTTAGCCTTTTTTGACAAGTGTTGAAAATGGCTTACATCTCCCGATAGATTGGAGATAAAGCCTTAGATAATGCCAACCCCTTGGAATGAAGTGAGTTAGAGTTTTGGGGTGTGATTTCTAAGATAGCTTTGATCTTTTCTGGTCTATCTCTATTCTCATGTCACAACAAACCCAAGGAACTTCCCTAAAGCTTGCACACTGGGGGTTCATTTTGAGATTGAATTATCTTAATTTGAAAACTACTCTCAAGTCAAAGAGATGGTCTCCTTTCTTTACTTTTGATAACCATTGACATATTCTACTTGATGATGAATGAGTTCATCAAAAATCAGTCATGGCCTGTAAGTAAAGACAAGATTTTTAAGGCCAAAGGGCATGACCTTATAACAATAGATTTTGACTGGGGTTCATAGTATTCTCTCATCTTCATTTAGTTATGATGACCCATCCATGAAAGAATACATGAGATGAGGTAATGTCCACCATTAACTGTATAGGAAGTGAAATTCATCCTTAGACATGCCTTATTTAAGTCCTAATATGCAAATTTGGTCATTCTTCTTCAATTAACACCGCTAACAGGTATTTTTCTTCCCCGATAAAGCCAAAGATCATCAATTTCTTGACTTAGAAATGAATTTGTTCAATTTCTAATCGCATGTGTCTAGGAGCTTGCTTGATAGGGTTAGGGGTCTATTACTAGTTTGTGACCGCTACTGCATCTCTCATAGCTCCATGCAAAGTCCTTAAACTCAATCAATAGCCTAACTAAGTCATTTGTTTTTCTTCTTCATTCAAAAGAGAACTGATGTATGTGGGCATGGATCTTCTATCCCAAAGGTTGATATCTTTGAGCTCTGATGGTTTGATTTCTTCAAATTCTTGAGGTGCATCTTTGATTTGAAGATCATCAGCATCATTTGAAGTTTCTAAACACACCTCCTCATAAGAGTTAGTGTGGTTTGAGAAGATCCTATCAGACTCCAGATGATTGGTGACAACTAAGCAGTAATCATCATCATCAATTAGACCCACTATATTAAATCTTAGTCCTGGTCTTGATTGCATCTTTTTGTTGTCCCAACTTCTCAAAATACTCAACCTATATATGTATGGAATCAAACCTTTCTTTGCAAGATTATGAACACAAGGCAAGTACAATTGAAAGGTAATTCCATTAAATCTTATATGAATTGTCCTCAAGATCTACATCTACTTCTTGACTTGAGGATAATGATGATCCCAACAGAATCTCTTGGCTTGACATGTGGAAGATCTAGGGCTTCCTTAACTACCAAACCCTCAACTTTTTGAGAAGAAAGTGGGGTTAAAGCTAAAGTTCCCAACTGCTGCCTAATGGTTTTACATAATCTTGATTTGAAACATTTATGCTTTGCTTGGAGGCCTGGTCTTCGTCAATGTATGGCTCGAGTGTCACCACCAATGAGACCCATTGATAGGAGTTGGATGGTGTGCTAATCACATGAGACTCATCCTAGCTAAATTCTAAGTCTATGTGAATAGTAAGTACTTGTGAACTAACATAGCCCCATCGCCACCAACCGGGGGGGTCTTCCACCTTGAACCCCCTCAGATCTACCTCCCTCTACCCAGAGGTGAGTCATCCCACCCATATGTCCATATGGTGGAATGAACTATGGGTGGAATGTGACATGCTCTATTCCTTGCGTCCCTTTCTTGCTCACTTGTTTCTTTTTTTTCTTTTCTTTTTTTTTTCTTTTTTTTCTTCTTTTTCTTTTTCTTTCATATTCAAATTTTGGCCAAGTTCATGAGAATAGATGTTTTGATTTTGAGGAAGATAGTCTCATCCTCATATATCTCAACCTCTAACCGAGAATGGCCTTTTCATCTCCTTTGACAAGATTCGATTCCATCTCTTCAAAACTTGATGCATTGATGAAGAGAGGATGGAACCATCTTATTCTGTATCCAAGGCCCGTTGTGAGTGATGTATTCAAATCAATTATATAGAACTTGGCCTCAGTCTTCCAGTCAACTATTTTGAAAGGTAACACTATGGTGCCTAAAGACCTCTCACCTTGTTCATTGAATCCTCCGAATATCATCTGATCTCCTCAGAGTTCAGATATGTTAATCCTCAAATAGGCAAGGGTTTTCGGGCTCATAATGTTCACTGATGCACCTGAATCAACCAACACCCTAGAAATGAATCCCATATCCACTATGATGTGAGGGGACAGCTCCATATCCCCGAAGAAGGTCTTCTGAATGTGACTGGTTTCTCTTGAATAATGTGCCTCCTCTCCAATAGTGTCAAAGCTAAGCATATTTTGGATCAAGAAAGGCCTTGATTAATGATTCCTCTTTTGGATAGATAAGGGCATCATATATACTTAACTTAGCTAGCAACTTTCTTAGGTGAGCAAGGACATTATAATCAACTTTGGGCTGATCCTCCATAAGCATATCCATAGGTGGAGCATCCTGTGGAGGGACTTTGCTTGGGTACCAATGACTTACTTTCCTTATCTTGAGGTGCAGGAGGTTGAACCTGCCACTGAGGTTAACTTGATCTTATGGTGGGTTAGTGGAAGATTCTACCTACGCTGGACATAACATACCTTCTCCTATAAGACCCTCAAAATAGATAATTAAGTCTATCTCAAGAGATGAACCCATGATTAAAAAGAAAAGTCCATCTCTAAATTAGAAAGAGGATGATCGAAGTTATTATAATTATTAAGACTTGAAGAGTTTTCTAAAGGAGTAGAATTAGATAACCCATCAAGTGATAATGTAATGTCAAACTAGCTTTCTTCCTTCATTTCTTAGATTTAAAAGGAGGTACATGGGAGAAATTTAGTAAAGTAAGTGGGGTGAGGGATTTGATGCCCTCATCTTGATACAAGATGTCTACTAGAAGAAGAACTAGTTGAAGTAGGAATGTATCAAGTAGTAGAATGGTGAATGGAGGTCGACTGGTGGTTGCGCTTGGTTATCCCAGAAACAAGTGTTGTCGATCAGTTGAGCTCCTACTTTCTCCAAGTTATCTTTGGCAACTTGCAAACCTTCCTCGATGTTGGAGGTTCGAGCTACCTCAGGCACCTATAAGGAAAGTTTCTTGATTTTAGAAAAGATCTTTTTAGAGGTTCGGGATAAAGAGATATTCCAACCTTCTTCATTTTGAGAGGATCACATATATCCTCAAGGATTACCCTAGCAAAATTGGATGGTTGTTCTATTAGATATTTCTTAGGGAAAACTATAGCACCTGACTTGTAGCTATGCTCAAGCTAATCCTTAAATGTAAAGCAATCATCCAAAACATGGCCTAACATACGATGGTAGGGGTAAAAGTTAGGATCCTCATTCCTGCCCACTTCCTCTCGCTTCCTAGGCTTGGGTAGCTGAAAATTAGGTTTCTTTAAGAGATTCTTAAAGATTTTCCTAACTACCTCTGACTTAAATGAATAAGGTTTGTTTAATTTATCCAAAAGAGTAGGTGGGTGATAGCTACCTAGGGGCTGGTATGTATACCATGAGAGGATTTGAGGAGGAGGTGACAAGGCTGGAGGTCTAGCCATAAGATGGTCGAGTGGTGGTAAAGGAGGTGGAAGTGAAGGTTGAGCTTGAGGTCTCTCACTAATCTCCCTGGTTGCTTCCCTTATCTAATGTCTACTACCGCTTCTTTCTTTCATAGCTTTTCTAACTTTGGCTTTAATGACTGATCTTGAAAAGGCAATTGTTTGGCCTCCTATAAATTAGCCCTTGTTGATTAATTTTGAAATGTCTTAATGGTGAAACCTTTAAGCATTCATGAATATTCTTTAATATAATTTCAATAGATGTTGTTCAAACAAATTGTGGTTCGTATTTCATGCTTAAATTACACCATCTAAGAATATAATCAATAAGGGACTCACTGGGATGTTGTTGAGCTATAACAAGATCGCCCACAGTTACCCTTTGCTGAGCTCTAGCAAACCTCTTAACAAAAAAATTCTCCAACTCAACAAAAGTCTTCACTGAATCGTTGAGAAGTTTGGCATACCAATCAATGCTATGCCACTAGATCACGACAAAGAAACATAAACAATAATGCCAAAATTGTAAACAACTAGCCCTAAAGTGTGCTATATGTTGGTAGGGTTCTCACTATCATCAAAACTTTGAAAGAAGGAGGCACAAAACCCATTAGATATTGATAGCAATTCCTCGGTAGTCTTTTGAATTGATGAACCACCTCGAGCTTGCTACCTTCACTTGTATTTCCACCATGAGTTTGATGTCTTTTCTTGTATGGAGGTATTGTCCACTACCTTCTTATCCAAGCTAATTTCCTACTTACCGAGGAAAACTTGGGTTGATCCAGACATGCAATAACTCAGTTGATCACCTCCACAATGGTAGCATACTAGAGCTTAATTCTAAAGTGCTAACACTACCTCTAACAAATCTTCAACTCTCCTTCTCATCCTATCAATCTGCTCATCTTTCTGCTTGAGTTGTTGAAAGAGGTGTTGGGTCAGTAAATGCATTATCGTTGGTAAACACCTTTCAACTATGATGATCCCAAGAGGGAACCTCCGTATCAACCATGTGTACTCTCAGAAGTCTTCCAACAAATCATCCTCATGGTCAAAGCTAACCATCTCCTCTTCAAGGTTAGACCATTCATACCCTAGGATTTCTTTCTTCTAAGTAAAATGTTGTTCCAAGATATTAACCATGGAGCGGTCTAACTATGCTGGCACAAATACTCACGGCTGACTGGTGGTGGGATTATTCTTATTTATGAAGATACACCTGACTTCTCTACTACTGGAGTGATAACCCTGTGAGGGCTATGCTCAATAGAAGACACATGCTCATGACTATCAACTGCTATGGATGGAGTGCTGCCCCTGGGGGATCTACCGCCATGGGGACAATACAACTGTCCCCTTCCCCTTCTGCTGCTGCCATATCCATAATCAATGGAGGTGATGGTGGTGGTGGTATGACTACGATGTTGTGGGGTCGCCACTCCTTCTTCATCGTAACTGAAGTAGGAGGTCGAGTAGGAGAACTCACCCTCATCTCAGTTGGTGGAGTACATGAAGTGGGATACCTTGGCCATAGTTGACTGGTGGGGGCTTTCTTCTCCGATGTCTCTCATGGCTTTGGGTGAAACCATAGAAGATGGAACCAAAACGATACAACATGGAGTGGTGGAGATAACACCGACTGCCTATGTGGGCTCTCCTCCTATGATGGGTGGTGCACCAACATAATGTCATCGGACCGACATAGTAGCACGATCAAAAAAATCTAGAGGGTGGAGACTGACTTCCTCATATCTTTATCTTTCTTGTTAGTGATGTGAATCGATACGCCTCCTGCCCCTCTCCTCGATGGATTTGCTCACCACACTGAGGAATAACCGATCACAAATCAAATGGGCACCGACTCGCCCCATAAGCTCGCCAACTTGGCAAAACTATCCTGAGGCCATATGACCTTCTCCTATCTTTGACAGGTGTCTCATAATGAACTAGAGGTGGAGGTGATACTACAATCCTCCTGACATCTTCCTCTCCTTCAGAACTAGAAAGGGGATGGAATTTGTTCTGAGTAAGCAAAGGAGAAACCCCACCTTTACAATGTGAGATACTATCTCTATCTCCTCAATGCACACATGGTGCTTGATCTTGCAGCTCCATGGTGCCGATTCACTGGGTGGAGCAAGATGGGAGGTAGACCCTACCTAAAGGTAGAGACTATCCTCAGATAGCCTTCCACCAGAGGAGGCCAATGAGTGGGTACTAGCCCACTGGCATGGGAACAAGACCGTGCACTGAACTGAATGGGGAACCTCTCCTTCTCAATGAGGGAAACTTAGAATCTGAGGGCATCTCAATATGAAGATTGGTTTACCCAACCACCACACATTCTTGCTGATAGTGGTGATGGATTCCCCCTCACAAGTAATCCTCCCTCAAATCCTTGGCCAAAATGTATTAAATAAGCAAAATTAGTTTAGGGGAGGTTGGCCTGATCCAAGGACAAATCCATCTCAAGGAGAAGCTAAACACATACTTTTGTGAATCCATCTGTACCGACGAAAAAGCTAACTAGATAGAGTTGAAACTAAACTGGAACTTTGCAATTATTGAAAATAAACTCAAATCAGATTTTCTTCCTTGGTATTCTACCAACTTTTTAAATTTGATTCAGAGTTTGAACCCACACTCAACAATTTGATTTGAGTTTATTTTGATTCAAAGTGGGGTTCATTGAATTTAAGAGAGATTTTGAATAAATTAGAGGAGAGATTTTGAGTTCATTTTGAGTTTAGAATCCACATTCAACAAATTTGTGTGAATGGGTTCAAGTTTATTTTGGAGAGACTTTGATGCTTCCATTGGTTCATATTTGAATTTTTTTATGTTTGGGGACCCTTTATTTAACAAAGTATGTTAAATAGAGGGTCAATTGATTTTCTTTAGATTTGATTTTAGTTACTCATTTAGCAAATTTGGGTATGCTAAATGAGATGTTTGAAAATAATTTTCTTTTTTTGTTTTGCCCATGATGTATATCATGTGTGCATTTAGAAATGGAATTTTTAGCAATTTGTATGCTAAATAAAGCCCAAAAAATATTTAATTTTATTTTGATTTTGAAAATGGGATCTTTACTTAACAAATTTGTGTATGCTAAATAAAGCACAAATGTGTTTTTTTTTTAAAATGGGATCTTTACTTAGCAAATTTGTGTATGCTAAATAAAGCCCAAATGTGTTTGATTTTTATTTTGGTTTTGAAAATGGGATCTTTACTTAGCAAATTTGTGTATGCTAAATAAAGCTCAAATGTGTTTGATTTTTATTTTGGTTTTGAAGATGGGTTCTTTACTTAGCACATTTGTGTATGCTAAATAAAGCCCAAATGTGTTTTATTTTTATTTTAATTTGTGTTATTTTTTAAAGGGGGGATTTCTGTTTAACAAATATGGTGTGTTAAATAGAATCCAATTTATTTTCAATTTTCTTTCTAAAAAATGAAACTCTCATTTGACAAATTTGGGTATGTCAAATGGAATTCCAATGTATTTTCATGATTTTAAAAAGAGATTTTCATTTAACAAATTTGGGTATGTAAATTGGAAGTCAATCATATTTTATTTTTCAAAGATTTTTGTGTGTGATTATTGCTTTTTGAAAAGAAGAAAACTCCAACTTAACACATGTGGAATTTGTTGAGTGGAGTTTCAAATGGTGTGATTTTATTTGAAAATGAAACCTCCATTCAACAAATTTGGATATATTGAATGAAAATGCTTATTTTCAAATTTGTGCCTTTTGAAAAAAGGAAAGAAACTCCAACTCTAATATATATGGAATATATTGGGTAGAGTTTCAATTTTATGATATGATTTTATTTAGAAATGAGATCTTCATTCAATAAATTTGGGTATATTGAATGAGGATTCTCACTTTCAAATATGTGCTTTTGAAAATGAAGAAACTCCAACATTAACGTATGTGAGATATATTGAGCGGATTTTCAATTTTATGATTTTATTTGGAAATGAAACCTTCATTCAATAAACTTAGGTATGTTGAATGAAGATGTTCATATTTAAATATGTACTATTTAAAAGATGATTTTGGTTTTGAAAAGAACCTACATGTAACAATCGAGGATTGTTAGATGGCATTGAGTTATATATTCTGTGAAAATTTTTGAGCAAGTATTTTATTATGTGAACTTTGGGAAAGCACTTTTAAAAAAGCAATATTTTAAAGGAATTATTTTTTTCTCATTTGTGAATGAACCTTACCTTACCATAGAGATGGTAAGAAGGTTCAAAAAGGTCTTTAGTCATCTCTTTTAATTAAATTTTATTTTCACCTATTGGGGGACTCAACATGGGTTTTAAGACCAACATGGAACGAGGTCCTAAAACCTAAAGGATGTTGGCTAGTTTAGGTTAAGAATGAAATCAACTAAGTGCCAATGGAAAAGAAGGATAGTCTCGGACTCATATGAAATACAAATCCACTATTGATACTTGGAGATAATGATCATTTATTGAAGATGGAGAGAGGAACATTCCCCAGTAGAGTCACTAGAAAAATCTGTGGTGTTTATTTTTTGCATAGGGGACACCACGTAGATCTTAGGGGGTACTTATTGAGGTGATTGGGTATGACATTTGAATGATGTACCATCTTGAGAGATAGAAGTCACCATCCTACAATGGACCTAATCACTTAATAAGGACTCTAAGGCCAATGGGTCTTCAAATGTACTGAGATCTTTCCCTACTTTAATGTAAAAGTAAAGTAGGTTTATTTTAAGCCAAGTGTGTTAAGTTCCTATGGAGGCAAGCCCCATAGTTAATTACATCCTAAGGAATGAGGTTCCTTAGGAATACCCTCGATCAAAGTAAATGATCGTTGTCTCCAAAGATTTCAAAGAAAGGATTATCAATCAATTTATTATTTTTGAAAAATCAAGTGGGATTGATTAAAAATGATAGAGTTATTATTGAAACTAAAGAGAGAAGAGTAGGAGATGCTCATGATACTACAAAATCTTGTGAGCATCCCAAACTATCCTATATGGGCTTTATATTTTGAAATTGAGGAGAATTAAATTATATTTGAGTTGAATTATTAGAAATCTAGGACTTACAATTCCACAATATAAGATTGTAGAAATGCCTAAGAGTTGAGGATTTATGCTTGTAGCTCCAAAGAGAAATAGTAACTCCATATCCTAAATCTAGGGAGCTTCGACATAAGCCAAAAGCATGACCTAAATCTAACCGACAAAATGGACGTATGGTTTACCTCCACAAGAGAGGATAAATCACCCGATTGTTGGACTTAAAACCGCCTGGGCCAACTAACTCCTCCTATGATTTTAAATACATGAAAAGTCATATGCTTTGCAAGATGGTTAGCTATTATTTATTTAGAAGAGAAACAAAGTCCTTAAACTCACTCCCTAAGAGACTAGATCATGAAGGGCATGAATAATGACCTAAATCTATTGTAAATTTTTTTATTTTGATTTTGATTTTTTTATTTGACATAGGGATTTTATCTGCCTAATGCATGAGAAAATCGGTTATAGGCCAAAATCAGAAAGGTGTGTTTCCACCATGGCTCTCAAAGGTCAAGCCATTTTCTCCAGGAAAGGTGGAATCCCTCCATTGGTAAGAGTGAGACAATATGATTTTTGCATGATAGAGACATACAACATCAGATAAAGGGGTTGCTAAATCTTTTATTATCTTGATTTATGTCTTAGGCTTTAGGTGAGGTTATGAATTGTTTAGTTTAATTTTGAATTGATTAATTGGATAGAAAATTTATTTTTTTTCTAAGAGCCTAATCACATCCAGGCCATTCAACACTCATCAAATAATTAAAAAACTAGGAAAATCATGCCATCCTAATTGCACAATCATAAACATAACATCAATCAATTTATAAAATTAGTGCAAAAGAATAAGAGGCCGATGTGGTCAGGTTCCACCGCATAACTCAAAAAGAAATGTGGGTAGCTGAGCTCTACCCTTATACATCTCAATATTATGAAAGAATAAATTACAATTATGAAGTGACAAGTGTTATCATTCTTCATCCTCCATTCTTCACTCTTGTCCTTCTTTTCGCTTCATCTTATTTCTCTATTTCTTTTGGTTTGACTTGGGATGTAGTTTGCTCCAAGGCCTCACATGGTATATAATATATATATAACCAATGTTCACCTTAGTCCCCATAACACTTATCCTAATCCTAATGCAAAATTACATTAAAAGGAAGTAAAGTAAATCTAGCTACCTACAAAACAAATGTTAGCTAAACACACCATACAACCCAAGTAGTTAGAATAACTTGGACTTTGTACCCACACATGGGTAACCAAGCCCACCTATCCTAATTTAGGTTATGCTTAGGGGTATAAGTAACCAACAAAAAAGCTTTTATATTCTTATTATGACCCCTTAAGCACAACCCCTCTGAAAGCATGATTAGGCTAAAATTGGCCTAACATCTAGACTACACATACATCTGTAAAATATCATTCAAAATAAATTCCCAACCTAAAGCTTGTGTGGCATGTCCTAGCTAGGCTATAGAGTTATGATTTGCTAAGTGTGAGAATTTAATTTATAAAAGGTTGATTTCTAAGTTTTAGTGGAGGGGAAATTTTACATAATGTTTTCTTATTTGTAATATACAAACTAAGTGTTATAAGATAAAGAAAGAAGAAAAGAGAGAGAGAGAGTATCTCTTTTATCCCTACCTTAAGTAATTTCTAAGGTAAATTGATTAATGAATTTCCTAGTGAATGGTTTATTATGTGTTTTAGTTAACCCTAAGTTTAGATTCACTCTATCCCTATTCAATAAGAAAGGCATCTGAATTAGTTAGGTGGATTATATAACACACACCCATTTTTTTTTCCACCATGTAGACCATGCATATGAATAATCCTAAGCATACGTATACAAGCAATGCAAATCTTAGCACACTTTGATGATGAATACAAAGAGATGTGATTTGAAAATTTGAATATTCCATTTGTTAATTGGATCATTAATGCATGTTTTTATTATGTAGAAAAGAGGGATTTTTCATTCATTAGCTAAATGCACATCTGTATGTATAAAAGTTATAAGTGAGTATGAAACCATTATTTTCTACACCAGGGGCATATGGTACAAGACCTACTTAGGGATACTTATAGCCTCACATTCCTGGATGTAGATATATACCACTTTTCTTAGATACATATAGATGTACAAAAAAAACCAAATGGATAAAGAATCATGCAAGAGATTATGTTTGATTTGGTTGTATGATTTACATGTGTAATATGAAGGTCCTTTCTAAGTCTTAATATAGAGATGCATAGGAATAGATCTAGGCAAGTGTTGTGTTCTTTTCAAATGAACTATACACTTGTAAATCCTATGTGAATCCATGTTAAGAAAAGGAAAGAGAACTTTATAATACACATCTTATTATCATCACATGCAAGCTTATAAATATTTGTAACTAGCATCACTTCATTTATAATCTTTGATTTATAAGTGTTTTAAAAATAATTGTTGGTTTAATAGTGATAATAGCCACTCATATTCTTAATTTTAGTCAACACATGCAATTTGACAAAAAAATATGGAAACATTTTACTTAATTAATTCTTTTTAAAAGAAATGAATGCATAATTTCATATGGCAAATGATATTTAGGATGATTCAAAGGAAATAAAGGAATGAAAGCACATGACTTCATTCATCCTAATTAATTCCTAAGGGCAATCACATAAAATTAGATCATTTAAAATTAATCAAAATTCTGTAAGGAGATTTTTATCTTTGAATTTGATTTGACTTAGAAATATGAGAAGGGTTTTCTAGTCCCAACCCATTCCCCATGTGAATTGGTTTGGTTTAATTTAGAAAATTAAGTTGATTTTATGTTTTGATTAGGTTAAGGTATGAATTAAATCTATTAATTACCCCACACCTATACCACTTTTAACATAATTATCCAAGTAATTATGGGCCAACATATGATATACAACCACATGGAAATTAAATCAATGCACCTAGAAATGAAGGGGCCTAATGCAATTGGCTCACAATTTTGGTTAATTAAGCTAAAGGGTTTGATTAAGTACTTTTATAACCCTCTACACATGTAGTTTGTAATTTCCTTTGGAATTCTCTAGGTTATTGAACACCCAAGAATCTACCCAAGAATTGAATGATTGCATTAAATGATTTGGTTTTGAGTTTGATTAATTAAACTATTTAATGAAGTGATTAAGCCATTAATTAGTTGCAAATTGATTAAGTGTTATCCAAATGAAATAAACTTAGGGAAAAGATTGAAAAGAGGTCGTCTCATTCCTATGTCCATTCACTATTTCATAATGATCAACCAAAATTAATGGATTCATTATTGTTTAACATGCTAATTAATCATTTAATTAATTAATAGAGGGATTAAGAATGAAATAATCAATTCTCCCAATTAATCAAGTAATAAAAAGAAATTATGGGAGGCGAGGTCATCCCACCAATCAAACTCAAAAAAGTTTGGAATTAATTGCTAGAGTAATTAGAGAGTAATTAGCTTAATTACATTTTCAATAACACCCAAATTAAGTTAAAAATCACTATTCAAAATTAATTGATTTTAATTTTCTATTATTCTCCTCTGAATTACCTATAAAATGAGTATTTATTTGTATTTTTTGGATTTTTCTACAATTAGTTATGAATTTTGGAAGTTTCATCATTAACATGAGATTAATTAAGCCTAATTAAACTCCTAATCCCATCGGGCCATGTGGCAACTGACGCGGTGTGCTTTCCATGTGATGTGATGGGATTGGTTATTTAAGTTGTCACATTTGTTGGTTGAGTCAGCTAGCGGCGGACGCACTTTCTCTGCAAGATGTCTGATCCAAGATCGAACGATTGAGATTAATTCTACGGTTTATGAGAAAATCAAAGAGATCTAAAGCATGATTTGATGAGGACCATCCATCCGATCATGCGAAATGGATAGTCTGTGATCTGTCTCTTCTCAAGCGGTAAGAGATGGATGCTATCCATCGATCGTCACTCGATCTAAGCTCACCCGAGCTCGAATGGAGCTCA
The DNA here is from genome assembly GCA_021442155.1 of Cymbidium sinense. NCBI lineage: Eukaryota > Viridiplantae > Streptophyta > Magnoliopsida > Asparagales > Orchidaceae > Cymbidium > Cymbidium sinense. The sequence goes on from JAKCPB010000937.1 coordinate 16,269, forward strand.
AATTCATCCCACACCTTCAACGAAGCACAAGAAACACATCTAACGGTGGAGATCATGTGACATAATAATTTCCTTCACAAAGGGCCAAGCAAATTTTTCTCTAAGGTCTATTTCAATAGCATACCTCACCGGAGCTTGTGACCAGCAGTTCTAATGATTGAGAAAGCTTCGTTTGGACAAAATGAAGCCATGTTGAGCCACACAAGCTTTGATTTAATGTAGTTATCCCGGAAGACCAATCCATGTCACATAAGTGATTGGCTTCTATCAAACTCCTAGTTTCGATCATCGAGAAGCTTGGGATTTGATTCATTTCAACTCACCTTGGTTCAAGGATGGTGTGTGCAAGGTTAATTGCACTTTGGTTGAGGATTGAGTGAGTTGGGCTTGAGATTGTTGTCCCCTATTTATATTTTTAGTTAAACTGAGAAACAAGAAGCAAGGAAGCTTGGGAATGGCTTGGAAAAGCTTGGGAGGCTTGATTAGACTTCAAGCTATGAGGAATGAATCTCTCTTTGAGTGAGAATGAGGGGTATATCTCCTTGGATTGGATGGTGGATGGTTAATTTGTCAGTTTGGCTCAATGGCTTGGATTAGCTGATAAATTTTAGGTGGAAAACATCTCACATGGGTCATTTTAGGTTGATGAGTGAAGAAGAGTGGCTATCCATGTGATTGGTGAGTGGATTTGGTGAGCCAAGTGTCCAAAGGTAATGGGAGGTCTTGGCCTCCCTTGGTCAGCCAACCCAAACTCATTGGGTCATGTTCATCACCCTCCTTGGTGCCCATGTGGACAAATAGATGGGTGCCAAGTGGCCTTGGGAAAGGAATGGCAAAATTCCAAGTGAATTTGGTCATGGGATACCCTTTGACCCAAGGGAAAAGTGGTCATTTGGCTATGAGTTTGATTTGGGAAAATTTGAAATGATTTAAAAATGGGTTGGGCCAAATTTCAAGTGATTTAGAGTATATTTGATTTGATTTGGCTCAATTTGACCCATTTGGGCCAAATTAGGTTGACCAATTGATCAAATTAGGTCAAACCATGCATTATGTCAAGTTCAAATGATCATTTGGAGGCTATGGCATCATTGGTTTAGTTTAATTTGTTTAGATTTGGTTTTGGTTCATTTAGGTTCATTTGGGTCAAATGGGTTAAGTTGACTAATTTGACCCATTGGTTCCAATTGGGTTAGGTCATGGTTTGGTTAGTTGATCATTTGAAATGTATTGTAAGTTTTAGTTTCAATCAATTCTGATTTGGTTTGATTTCAAGTTGATTTGACCTTCAAGTTAAGTTGGGTTCATGGTCAATTGGGCTAGGTTTAATTGTCAATTGAAGCTTTGGTCAAGTTCAACAATCAATTTGAATGAATTTGACCCATTGGTTGCAATCAATTTGGCTTAGATCAAGATATTTTGGTCAATTTAAGTCAACTTGGGCTAGAGGCTAATTGGGTTTGGTCTAGCTCAAGTGAGCTTGGTCATGTGTTTAATAATGGATTGGTTTAGATCAATGTTTTCAATCAATTTGGCTCACAGTAAATTTTAGCTTGTTTAGGTCTCATTTGGGCTAAGTGTTGACTTGGTTAGAAGCTAGGTTTGACTTGGTTTGACCCAATTTGAGTGATTGATCATTCTAGGATGATTGTTGAACACAATGTGAGGCTTGGGTGGCCTTGGTTCACAATTCGGTTGGATTAGAACTTGGTTTCATGGGTTTTGGGTCAAGTGGACCTAAAAAGGTGAATTAGCTTGATCATGGCTTATTTCAAGTTTGGTTGAACTCACATATGGACTTATGATGGAAATATAAATCCAATTGCAAGTGGTTTGGAGTCAAATGAGTTTTGGTTCATTTGACAATTTTAAGTCAAAAGGATGAACATGGGTTTGACTTGGGTTAGTTTGATTTTGGCTTGGTAATTGTAGTTTATGTTTATATTTGGGCATGTGATTGAAGGAGTGATTGTTTGAAGAGAAAATCCAAGGGCTTGGATTGATTTGAGAATGATTTGGCTAAATCCAAGAAATTGGCTTAAAGGATATGAATTGGGTTTGGATTTGAGTTTTGAATTTATATTGATTTGATTTTGGCCATTTGAATTTATATTTCATTTATATATATTTTAAAGATAAATGAGAATATAAATGATCCATGAGAGAATCATGTGAATTAGGAGTGATTTGATCGTGAATTTGGCTAAGGTAGGTCAAAAGTTTGAAAAGGGGGTTTTGATTTGGTTTGATTTATATTCATTTGATTTGGATAATTTGAATGCCAATTTCATTTATAGTTGTGAATACATGTGATTGAATAAGTGATTTATAAAGAAAACACTTCTCTTTGGGTTGGGTTTTCTAAACTTATGGATGTGATTTATAAGGCTTAGGAAGGTTTTGGATTTAGAATTGATCATGGGTTTCAATCATCTAGAATTGGAGTTTGGATTTGGAATTGATTTTGGATTTGAATCATTCAATTGAGTTGGGATTGATTTGAGATTTGAGAAAATCAATTGAGTTGAGATTTATTTGAGATTTGATTTGGATTGGTTTGAAGGAGTATACATGGGCTAGATTTGAGCTATAGGGTAAGTTGTTGCCTTAAATCCCTAATGGTTAGCCTAATCCTATGATAAACCCTTCTAAGTCTCTAGGGTTAGGTTAAGTGTTCACCTACTCACTAGAAGTGTCTCAAGACTAGAACTCTTAATGTTTGAGTCTATGTCTAAGATGGAGAAGTTGAGAGCTCACTCCAAAAGTGAGGTCAACATTGACCAAGTCAACCCCTTAACCCATATGAACCTAAACTAGCCAAATTTCAACCTAAGCCAAATCCCTTGAAACCAACGATTCATACCAAATCAAAATCAGTATTTGAATATGACTTGACCTTCAATTGAGTCAAACCAAACCCAATTGGCCCTCTTGACTCAAGTTGACCCAAATTGACTTAAAATAACAAATTGGGTCAAATCAAAATATAAACTAAATTGATTGCAACCAATGGCTCAAGTTCATTCCAAATTGATTGTTGAACTTGACCAAAGCTATGATTTGCTGCAATTGAATCCAATTGGCCTACTTAGCCCAAATTGATTTAAAATTTTAACTTGGCCTAAATCTAAAACAAATCCAAATTAATTGAAACCAAAGCCTACAATCATCTTCAATTGGTCAACTAAACCCAAACCAACACCCAAGCCAAGTTGGCCAAATTGGTTAAATTGGTCAACTTAACCCATTTGACCCAAATGAATTCAAATGAGCCAAAATGAAAGCTAAGCCTAAATAAACCAAACCAATTGAACCAAAATATCCCAAATGATCATATGAACTTGACCCAACCCTTGGTTTGATCCAATTTGACCAATTGATCAACTTGACCCAAAATTTGACCTAAATGAGTCAAACTGAGCCAAATCAACTCCAATTGACTTGAAATGTAGGCTATCCCACTTTTGGCTTATTTTAAATCTACCCAAATCAAATCCAATGCTAAATGATCATTGTACCCTTAGGTCAAGGGTGTCACATGAGACAAATTGCCCATGTAAGTGGTTATTTCTATTCCTTGGCCACTTGGTACTCTCCCAATGGTCCACTTAGGCACCTAGGACACTACCCAACCTAACCCAAGGGTGGTTGGGTCGGCCATGACCCATGGGAGGTGAAATCACCTCACCATCCCCATTGAAGCCATGATTCCTCCTTGGCAGCTACCTCCACACTTTCAACCAACCATGCCGAGCCAACTCACCTCTTCCCTGCCACCCACAACTTCATGAGATGGTTGGACTGCCCCTAGAAGCCAAACCCAATCCCACCATCTGATCAAGATGAAAAGGGTATACACCTCTTCATTTCCACTCAAACACACACAAAATCATTTTTTTTAGATCCTAGCTACCCAAGATGAGTCACTAGAGCCATTCCCAAAGCTCCCAAGCTCATTCCTCGATCAAAAAATGTCATTCCCATCTGTCCTGAAATAAGACACTCCCATTTTTGGCCTAACTTCCCCATTTCTTCGTCAAACTGAAAGTAACTTTGCATGCACCTTCCCTAGGCCTTGTCAAGCAAGAACGAATCATCTCCCAAGCTTCCAAGCACCAGAGGTGGGACTTTGATCAAAGCCAAGCTCTAAATCATCAGTTCATGGCCTTTTGAGTGAACGTCAAGGAATTCATCCAATTACTACTCAACAGGGCTTCATCTCCACTAGATGAAGCTTCCTCAATCATTCAAGCCATCGATCTTGAGCTCTGGCAAGGTATGCCTCCAAAACTGATCCTTAGGCAAAAAGGGTTGGAGGTTTTTGAAGAAGACTTGCATTTCGTGTGATCTTGACTATTGGATCCCCTCCAATCGATGTCGTGAAGGTGTGGGATCCTTTTGTTGATCGAGCTTGGGTAAGCTCGGATCAAGTGAGTAATGGCAGACATACTCCATTCTTCCTCACTCACATGATGTTGATCACACACCATCCATTTCACGTGATCAGAATGGACGGTCATGATTAGATCCACTATATCGATCATATTTAATCCTATTAAGCTATGGGATTAATCATGAGATCGATGGATGATAAAGCTTGTCACCCGCGTGGTATTGAGCGGATAAGTTTTAAGTAGCCAATCCTGGTGCCATGTGAAAAGCAAGCATCAATGGCGTGGCAGATTAGGCTTTAATTAAGCTTAATTAATCATTTTTAATGGCTAAAACTTCTAAAAGTCATAAAAAAACATGGGGAAATAAAAAAATTACAAATAAATACTCATTTTAAAGGTATTTTAGATAAGAATTAATTAAAAATGATCTAAATAAATATTGAATAGTAATTAAAGTTTAATTACAAAATTAATTAGCTTAATTAATCCTTAATTACTTGAGCAATTAATCCCAAATTTTGTGGGTTAATTTAATGGGATGACCTATGCCTCCTATGATTTTCTTAGGATTTATTGCTCATTTAATTAGGAAAATTGACTAATTAAACCTTAACTACTCTTTTAAGTTAATTAATGATTAATTAATCCCATGAACAGTGATAAATTGGCTAATTAAGTTTATTAATCATTGTTCAACAGTAAGTGAACTAAGGAATAAGGTTGGGACCCCTTTCCTTAAGTTCATTTCACCCTTTTTTAAATGAAATTAATTAAGATTTAACTAATTTATTAAATCACTTAATTAAATTGAAATCATAATCACATCGACCTTAATTAATTAAATCATGGGGTAGATCTTTAGGTGTTTAATAACCTAAAGGAGTTTAATGAAATTATGGTTAGTCACATGTGGGAATAAGAGTAATTAATTAAGTCCCTTAATCTAATTAACTATTAATCATGAGCCAATTGCATTTAGCCCCTTTTATTTCCTAGGATCATTGCAAGTTTATTTTCAATGCATATCATGTTGGCTCATAATTATTTAGTTAATTACTTTAAGGTGACATAGGTAAGGGTAATTAATTCATCTAATTAAGGGTTAAACTTAATTAACCCATAAAATCAACTTAATTACATTTCTTTATTTAAATAAAATCACTAATGTGGGAATGAGTTTAAAATAATAAGTGATGATTTCTCTTCTCCTCTTTAAATCAAATCAAATCCAAAACATAATTAATAAAGAAACTTTGGTTTGCTTTAAATAATCGTATTTGATTTGATTATCCTTAAGAACTAGTTTGGTTGAATGAATCACATGCTTATATATGATTGTCCTCTTTTCAATCATGTTAAATTTGGTATGTCATTTGAATTCTTGCATCCATCTTTTGAAAATCAAGTAAAATAAAATGGTTTCCTTTTTGTAAGCTTGCATGTGTTGATTTAATTTAATATATGCATTGTTATTATCATTATTAAATCCAAATGTATTTTTCAAAAGCTTATAAATGAATAATAATATGTGTTATGATGTTAGTTATAAATACATAAGAAATGTATGTGCTTATAGCTTAAGTGTATGAATGTTGAGTTCTTTTTCCTCTATTCATGTGTTGATTTCTATAAGATTGAATGGTAATGGGTATATAGTCTGGATATTCCAGGAACACAAGGCTTTAGCTAGCCCCAAGGAGGTTATTTGATTACCTCACTTCCCTGGTTTAACAATGGCACGTACCCATTTGATTTCATTCTTATGTATTTCAACATTAAAATTTGGATAAATCTTTAATTCATATATATATAAATGATTCAATAAAAAAAACATACAATCTTTGCATGGTTTTCTTATACTCATTTATGTATACATGCATGTGTGTCCAAAAAAAGCAATTTCTTATGTTGGTTTTGTATAAGAATTTGGATAAAGTTTTAAATTAATATGTTTAAATAATTCAATCAAATAAAATATAAATTCTAAACATACACATACATTCATAATTTAAGGGTGCTAAAATATGTTGCATGTATAGATACTCTTAAGATTAAATCATATGCATGTTACATGTGATGGAAAGGAATGATTTAATATATGTCATCTAGTAGTAATTCAATTAAATTAATTTAAGATGCCTTTCATTTTGAATAGGATTATTTAAAAAGTGAACCTAAACTTAGGATTAATAAAATCATTTAATAAGTCATTCACTAAAGAGAACTAAATCAAGTTAATATACTTTAGAAAGTGACTTAAGGTAGGGACGAAAGAGGGTAATCTTCTTTTCCTCTCTTCGTAACACTTAGTTTCTAAGTGTAATCAAATGAAAAAAGAAAACACAAATTAAAATTCTCAAATCAATTAAACTACTTCAAGTGAAATCAACCATTCATGTTAAATTGATTCCTTCTACACTTAAAAAATACAACATGAATGCCTAACCAGACTTACCACACAAGCCTTAATACACACATTTGAATTAAGTCACTACTTCTAGCTCTAAGTTAGGACGGTGTATGATGTGATGTATGTTTTATTTTATGATGTATTCTTTTAGATTGGTTGTTAGGTGTATGCGGTATGATGATAGGCCAATATTAGCTAATCATGTTTTTTTGAGGATTATGCTTAAGGGATGCTTAAAATAAATGTGAATGCTCTTTTTGGTTGCTTAAATGCTTAAGTATAATCCAAGTTAGGATAGGTGGGCTTAGTTACCCATGAGTAGGGTGCTAAGTCTAAAATATAAATAGAACTGCTTGGGATTATATGTATATTTAGCTAACCTCTATTTTTCAAGTGTAGTTAGATTTTTTCCAACATAAATGTAAGTTTTGCAGTAGGAATTAGGATTAGTGCTATAGGGATTAGGATGAGCAGTGGCTAGAAGGCTTTGTCCTGGGGTGCCTTATGATGGTTTTGAAGCAAGCACCTTGCCTTGTGATGGCTTTTAAGCAAGCACCTTCCAAATCAAAGAAGGAACCAAATCAGAAATGGAGATATAAAGAAAGAAGACCCCCATAGCATTTAATACAATTATAATTATTCATCTTTTCTCTCTTCGGGTTGTATGGCGGTACCCGACCACATCAGCCTTTTATTCTTTTATAATAGTTTATATTATTGTTTGATGTTATGTTTACATTGTGCATTAGGATGGCATGTTTTTTATAGTTTCTTAAATGATTGATGCTTTAATGTGTGGCTTGGATACGATTAGGCTCTTAGGATAAAAATAACTTTTCTACCCAACTAATCACTCATAACTAAATTTTATACAACTCATAGCCTCATCATAAAGCCTAAGACATAAATAAGATAATTAAAAGATTTAGCAACCCCTTAGCTGTATGGTTGTATGTTTCACATCATGCATGCATATTCTTTCTCTCTTGAACATGAAGGAGTTCCATCCTTGCATGATAAAGAAATGCTTGACATGTGAGGGCACCCCTTGTGGTGGAGAACACCTTCTTCTAGCTGATTTGACCCATAACCTATTTATCCATGCATTTAGACAAATGAAATCCTAAAGCCTCTGTCAAAATGATGTTTCTAAAATGAAATAAAATTTGAAAAGATTTTGCATCTATAGATTAAGTCATATGCTCATACCACTCATGCTCTAGTCTCTTAGAGAGAGTGTTTAGGACTTTAGTCTCTTTCTAATTAAATAACTACCCTAGCTATCTTGCATTAATAAGACCAAACTACATGGTTTTAAAATCATAGGAGAAGTTGCATTACAGACAATTTATTCTCTCTTGTGGAGGTAAACCCTTATGTCCCATCACAGATTTGGGTGCTAAAGCTCTAGATTTAGGATTTGAGTAGCCATTTCTTTTCGCTGAGAATAAATCCTTACCTCTTAAGCATTCCCACAACCTTGTGTTGGTTGAGTATAAGCCCTAGTAATCTAATTAAATTTCAACTCAAAACATATAAATCTCATCAAATTCAAAATTATAAAGCCCAACCATAGGATATATTGGAATGTTCACTAGGCTTCTTAGTATCATGAGCATTTCCTACTTATTTCATTTAGATTCCAAAAATAAGTCTTCTCCTTGAGCTTTCCCAATTGATTTTCTAAATACAACCAATAATTTGATAGTCTAACCTTGAAATCTTTGGAGATGATAATTGTTTACTTTAATCGAGAGTATTCTGAAGAAATTTCATTTCCTAAGATGTAATTAACTATGGAGGCTTGCCTTTATATGAAATCTAAGAACCTAGTTTAATATAAACCCTACTTTATTCATCTATGTAAATTTGGGAAAAAAAATCTCGTAAATTTGAAGACTCATCATGTCTTAGGAGTCATTATTATGTGATTAGGTCCATTGTAGAGTGATGCCTCTATCTTTCGAGATAGTACATCAAACCTCAATGTTGTACCTGATCACCTCAAGAAGTACCACCCTTACGATCTGCGTGGTATCCCCTTCATACATCCAAAAATAAACACCACAAGGCCCTCTCACCTTGTTCATTGAATCTTCTCAACTTCATCCTTTCTTTTTGGAGTTTGGAGATGTCGATCCTCAAGTAGGCAAGGCTCTTTAGACTCATAATGTAAATTGATACACCTGGGTCAACCAAAACTCTGGATAGTCTATATCTACCAACATCCACTGTAATGTAAAGAGGCGGTTGTGCTTGGTTGTCCTTAGGAGTAAGTCTTCATAGTCGAATGTAACTCCTAAGATGTCCTTCGAGTGGCATGCCTCCCCTTTAGTAGCGGTCAGTTGAGCTAAGCATATCTCTAGATCAAGTAAGCCCTTGACTAGAGATTTCCTGATCTCTTTGGATAAGAGAAGGCGTCGTATATGCTTAACTTAGTTGGAAACTTTCTAAGGTGAGCTATGACATTATAATCAAATAAAACCTAAACACTAAACTAAAGAAAACCTAAACCTAAAATAAAAATAAAATAAACAAAATAAAATAAACAAAATAAAATAAACCTAAACCTAAACTAAAATAAACTAAGTTGAAATAAATAAAGCCTAAATCTAAACCTAAAATAAACTAAACCTAACCCCTAAACTAAATAAAATAAAATAAATTAAAAATAAACCTAAACCTAAACTAAAAAAATAAAACCAATAAATAAACCTAAAATAAAAACCTCAAACCAAACTTAAAATAACAAAATAAAAACCTAAACCTAAACCAAACAATAAAAAATAAAACCTAAACCTAAAAAGTAAAATAAAAATAAAACTCAACTAAAAAATAAACCTAAACCTAAACCTAACAAATAAACTAAAATAAAAAACCTAAACTAAATAAATAAACCAAAAATAAATAAACTAAACTAAATAAACATAAATAATAAACATAAATAAAAACCTGAATTTGTTCTCTATTCAAAAAAAAAAAAAAAAAACCAAAAACCCTAAACTTAAAACCCAAACCCAAAACTCTAAACACTAAAAACACTAAGCCCTAAACCCTAAACCCAAAACCCTAAACACTAGGCCAAACCCTAAAAAAAAAAAAACCACTAACCTTGCCTGACCTAAACCACCCTAAACCCTAAAAAGCTAAAAGCCTAAACCTAAACTAAATAAAACCTAAAAATATAATAAATAAAATATCTAAAATAAATTAAAAATAAAATAAAATAAAAACATAAACTAAAGCTCCTAAACCTAAACTTAAAAGAAAAGAAAATTAAAAAAAATAAAACTAAATTAAAATAAAATAAATAAAAATAAACTAAACTAAAAGATAAATTAAACAAAATTAAACTTAAAATAAATAAAATAAAATAAAAAATTAAATAAAACCTAAACCTAAAAATAAATAATAAACTTAAAAAAAACCTAAAATAAATAAAAAATAAAACATAAAGTTTAAACTTAGAAAAAAAACCTAAACCTAAAATAAAAATAAAATAAACCTAAACATAAATTAAAATAAACTAAATTAAAATAAATAAAGTGTAATCCTAAACTTAAACCAAAACCTAAACTAACCAAAATAAAATAAACTAAAAATAAACCTAAACCTAAACTAAAAATAAATCCTAAAAATAATCCTAAAATAAAAACCTAAAACCTAGCCCTAAAAAAATAAAACAAAAACCTAAACCTGAACCTAAAAAGAAAAAAGAAAATTGAAACCTAGAAAATAACATAAAATTAAAAGTAAACTAGAAAATAAATCGAAACTTAAACTTAAACCTACAAAATAAACTAAAATAAAAAGCCTAAACTAAAATAAATAAACCTAAAATAAATAAACTAAACTAAATAAAATAAAACCTAAATCAAAATATAAAATAAAATAAACTAAAATAAATAAAAAACTAGATAAAATCTAAACCATTTTTTTTTCCAACCCTAACTAAACCCCCACCCTAAATCCTAAACTTTAAACCTCCCTAAACCCAAACCCTAAATCCTACAACCCAAAATCTAGCCCTAAACCCTAAACCCTATGCCTCAAAACCTAAACCCAAACCAACCCTAAACCCAAAATCCTAAAAAAACTTAAACTAAACTAAATAAAACCTAAAATAAAATAAAATAAAAACCTAAACCTAAATATAATAATAAGATAAAACCTAAACTAAAACCTAAACCAAAATCTAAACCTAAACCTTAAAAAATATTTAAAAACTAAACTAAAATAAAAATAAATAAAATCTAAACTAAACTAAAAAAATAAAATAAACCTAAAAAATAAAATAAAAAAATAATAAAATAAAAAGAAAATAAACAAATAAAATAAAGTAAAACTAAATAAAACCCAAACCTAAAAATAAATAATAAATAAAACATAAACACTAAACTAAAAATAAAAAACCTAAACCTAAAATAAAGAAAATAAAATAAACCTAAACCTAAACTAAAATAAATGAAACTAAAGTAAATAAAACCTCAACCTAAACCTAAAATAAACTAAACAAAAACCATAAACTAAATAAAATAAAATAAACTTAAAATAAACCTAAACCTAAATTAAAAAATAAAACCTAAAATAAAAACCTAAAACCTAAACCTAAAAAAATAAAATAAAAATCTAAACCTAGACCTAAAACTAAAAAATTAAACCTAAACCTAAAAAATAAAAAGAAATAAAACTCAACTAGAAATTAAACCTAAACTTAAAAAATGAAGTAAAATAAAAATAAAAAAAAAATAAATAAAATATAAAATAAATAAAATAAAATAAAATAAAAATTAAAATAAATAGAAAAATCAATCTAAACCTTAATTAAAACTGCTGAAATAAACCTAAACCAAAAACTAAAAAAACAACAAACTAAAAAAGAGCCCTAAACCCTAACTAAACCCTAAACCCTAAACCTCCACTAAATCAGAAACCCTAAACCCTAAACCTACCACAGATCCACCTATTAAATAACCAAAAAAAAAAAAATAAATAAAAAAACTTAAACCTAAATAAGTTAAAAAATAAAATAAAATAAAACCTAAACTAAAACCTAAACCTAAACCTAAGCTACTTAAACCTAAAGAAAAATAAAATTAACTAAACTAAAATAAAATAAATAAAAAAACTAAACTAAAATAAAATAAACCTAAAAACCTAAATAAAAAACATAAAATAAAATAAACCTAAAATAAATAAAATAAAACCTAAACCTAAAAATAAACCTAAAATAAAACCAAATAAATAAAAAAAATAAAACCTAAACACTAAACTAAAAAAAGACCTAACCATAAGATATACAAATTAAAATATACTTCCTAAACTAAATAAATAAACTTTGGATCTAAAATAAACTAAACCTAATAAAATAAATAAAATAATAAACTAAAATAAACTAAACTAAAAAATAAAACATAAAATAAACCTAAAATAAAACCTAAACCAAACCTAAAATAATAAAATAAAACCTAAACTAAATTTAAAAATAAAAAATAAATCCAAAAAAAACAACATAAAATAAACCAATAAACCTAAAAATGAATAAAACCTAAACTAAAATAAATAAACCTAAATAAAAGTCTAAACTAAATAAAAATAAAACCTAAATAAGAAAAACTAAAATATTTAAAAAAAAATAAAATAAAAACCTCGGTTTGTAATTTAAAAAAAACTCAACCAAACCCTAAATCTTAAACCCTAAACCCTAAATCCTATACCTTAAACCATAAACCCTAAACCTACAACCCTAAACCCTAAACACTAAACCCTAAAACCCTAAACCAGGCCCCAACCCAAACCACTAAATCCTAAACCTAAAACACTAAATCAACCCCACCAGAACCCTAAACATTGAACCCTAAACCCTAAACCCTATAAGCTTAAAAACCTAAACCTAAACTAAATAAAAATAAAATAAAATAAAAAAAACCTTAACTAAAACATAAACCTAAACCTAAACCTAAACCTAAAATAAAAAAACTAAAACTAGACTAAAATAAAGTTAATAAAATGACTAAACTAAAATAAAATAAACCAAATAAAAAACCAAAATAAAATAAAACTAAAAGTAAAATAAAAATAAAAATCTAAAAAATAAAATAAAGAAAACTAAATAAAAAACCTAAAATAAACTAAAATAAAACCTAAAAGTAAATAATAAATAAAACCTATACCCTAAACTAAAAGAAAAACCTAAACCTAAAAAAATAAAATAAAATAAACCTAAACCTAAATTAAAATAAACAAAACTAAAATAAATAAAATCTAAACCTAAACTTTAAAGAAACTAATCCTAAACCCTAAACTTAATAAAATAAATTAAACTAAAATTAAAGGCTTAAACCTAAACGTAAACTAATAAATAAAACCTAAAATAAAAACATAAAACAAAACCCCAAAAAAATAAAATAAAAACTTAACATAAACCTAAAAATAAAAAATAAAATATAAATGTAACAAATAAAATAAAAATAAAAGTCAACTGAAAAATAAACGTAAACGTAAACCTAAACCTAAAAAATAAACTAAAATAAATAAACTTAAAATAAATAAACTAAACTAAATAAAATAAAAAATAAACCTAATTATAAATAAAAAATAAACTAAATAAACCTAAACTTACTGGTTTACTAAATTTAAAAAAAATAATTAAATAAAAAAATTAAATAGACATAAACTAAAACTAAAATAAATAAAACTTAAATAAATAAAACTTAAACCTAAACCTAAAATAAACTAAACCTAAACCTAAACCTAAATTAAATAAAATAAAATAAACTAAAATAAATAAAACCTAAAAAAAACTAAACTAAAATAAATGAAACCTAAACCTAAACCTATAATAAACTAAACCAAAACCTAAATCTAAATAAAATAAAATAAACTAAAATAAAAGCTAAACCTAAACTAAAACAAAACCTAAAAAAATAAAAAAAAAAATAAAACCTAAAATAAACCTAAAGTAAAAAATTAAAACCTAAACCTAAAAGAAAATAAAACCTAAACCTAAACCTATAAATAAAAGTAAAAAATCATAAAATAAAATAAAAAAAATAAAACTAAAAAAAATAAACTTAAACCTACATAAACAAAAAAATAAACTAAAATAAAAAAACCTAAATAAAATAAACTAAACTAAAAGATAAAATAAACTTAAATAAAAATAAAAAAATAAAACTAAAATAAATAGTAAATACTAAATAAACTAAAACCTATGGTTTTAATAAAAAAAACAAACCCTGAAATAAAATAAAAAAAATAAAACCTGGGTTTACATGTAAAATAAACCTAAACTAAACTAAACAATAAACCCAAACCTAAAATAAATTGGAGCCCTAAACCCTAGCCCTAAAAAAAAAATAAAAATGACCACCACCCATGAGCCAACACCCTAAACAATCATGAGCCCTACCCTGATGCTACCCAAATCAAACCCTACCCCACCCTACCTGGGCCCTGGGCCAAACCTGTGCCTGGGCCCTATAACCAGGCCTAAACCCTCCCTAAACTCCACTGACCCTGGGCCTACTGCTAAACTAACCCTGAGACCAGACTCCTAAAAACCTGGCCCCACCTGAAACCACCAAATGGGCTCCTGGGCCCTGGGCCACTCAGGCCTCTGGGCCCTGACTGGGCCCTAACCACACACCTGAGGCCAAACTACTACTCTCTGACCACCTCTACTAAACTATATCTAAACTGCTAAACTGGGCCCTGACCTGGTCTGACCTGAGCCTAAACTAGGCCCAGGCCACTGACCCTGATACTGGGCCCTGGGCCTAACTAACTGACCCTAAACTCCACTCCCAAATCATAACCCTAAACTGTCCTCCTTAAATCATAACCTAAACCTAAACCCATAACTGATCAACCCTTTACTAAATCTGAGCTACTACCTTTGCTTGCCCTGGGCTAACTCCTAAACCCTACACCACTAATACCATACCCTAAAACTCCTTAAACCTAAACCTAAAATAAATAAAATAAAACTTAAAGGCTTAAACTTACCTAAAACAAATATAAAATAAATAAACTAAATATAAAAATAAAACTAAAATATAAAAAACCTAAATATAAACTAAATAATAATAATAAACCTAAATTAAAATAAATTAGAAACTAAATAAACCTAAACCAAAAATAAACCTAAAATAAATAAAATAAATAAAGATAAAATTAAACCTAAACTAAAAAATCTAATCCTAAAATAAACATAAAATAAAACTAAACTAAGATAATAACTAAAATAAAATAAACTAATCCTAAATAAACCTAAACCTAAACCTAAACTACATAAAATAAAATACTAAAAATTAACTAAACTAAAAATGTACCTAAAATAAACCTAAAAAAAACCTAAACCTATAAAAAATAAAATAAAACCTAAACTTAACCCTGGGCCCTAAACCCTAACTAAACCCAATAATAAACCCTAAATCCTAAAATGGCTAAACTAAAACTTGAACCCTAAACTAAACCCTAAACATGGGAAAATAAAAATAATAAAATAAAATTAAAATTAACCTAACCTAAACCAAACCCCAAACTGACCACTACCCACCTGGGCCCTAGCCAACCTAAACAGGCTGACCCTGGGCCCTAAACCCTGGGCCACTGAGCCACACTGACCTTATAATCATGGAACCCCTAACTGATTCTGGGCCCTCCTTGACCTGATCCTGACCTGGCCCTACTCACCTGGGCCTGGGCTGAGCCCTAAACTGGGCCATAAGATCCTGGATCCAGATCTGGATTGACCTAAACATGGGCCTGCAGTAAAAGCTCCAAGCTGATCCTACCCTGGATTAACCTGGGCTAGCTGACCGTTGACCCACTGCTGTATAAATCATAAACCTCTAAAGGCCAAAGGCCTGAGCCACTCTAAACCTAAACTAAAAGGCTGAGCCGGCCACTGACCCTAACCCAGACCCTCACCTGAGCCATCCTAAACCCTAAACCCTAAACCTAAACCTAAAAAGATAAAAGATAAAATGAAATAAGAAACCCTAAACTAAATAGCTTAGGCACAAAAAAAAAATAAGATAAAAATAAAACTAAATAAAAAAAAATAAATAAAAAATAAAACTAGGCTAAAAATTAAAACATAAATATAATAAAACTAAACCTAAAATAATAAAAAATAAACCTAAATTAAAATAAAAGAAAACTAAATAAAACCTAAACCTAAAAAATAAATCTAAAAATAAATAAGAAATAAAAATCAAACCCTAAATTAAAAAAAAATCTAAACCTAAAATAAAAATAAAATAAAATAAAACTAAGATAAACTAATCTAAAATAAATAAAACCTGAACTTAACCCTAAAATAAACTAAACCTAAACCTAAACTAAAACTAAATAAAATAAAATAAACTAAAAATTAACCTAAACCTAAACTAAAAAATAATACCTAAAAAAACCTAAAATAAAACATAAAACCTAAACTTAAAAAAATAAAATAAAACCTAAACTTAACCCTAAAAACCTAAAACCATAAACCCACCCTATACCCTCCACTAAACCATAAATCCTAAATCACACCTTAAATCCAAACCCTAAATCCTAAAATTAACCTAAACTAAAACTACCAAATCCCTAAACTCCTAAATCCTAAACCCTAAAATTAAACCTAAATTGTAAACTAAACTTAAACCCACCCTAAATCCAAAACCAAAAACCCAAAACCCAAAACCCAAAACCCTAAACCCAAAAAACCTAAAACCCAAAAAATCAAAAATTGTAAAGATTAAACACTAAACACTAAACCCTAAACCCTAAACCCTAACCCTAAATAATAAACCATAAATCTTAAAACCCTAAACCCTAAAACCCTACCTAACCCTAAACCTAAAACTAAAAAATAAAATAAAAAACTCAACTAAAAGATAAACCTAAAACTAAACCTAAACCTAAACCTAAGTAATAAACTAAAAAAAAACCTAAACTAAAATAAATAACCCAAAAATAAATAAGCTAAACTAAATATAAATAAAATAAACTTAAATAATAAAATAAAAAATAAATAAATATAAAAAAAAATAACTAAACTAAATACACCTAAACTATCAATTTCATTTTAAATTTAAAAACCCTAAACATTAAATCCTAAACCACCCTAAACCCTAAATAAACCCTAAACCCTAAACCCTAAACCTATGCTAAACCTACCACCCACTCTAAACCCTAAAATCCTAAATCATAAACCCTAAACCCTAAACCCTAGCAAGCATAAACCCTACCTAAACACCTTAAACCCTAAGCTCCAAACCATAAACCCTAAATAAATAAATTTAAAATAAACCTAAACCCTAAAACCTAAAAAAACCTAAAATAAACCTAAACCCTAAGAATGGGAAAAACCTTACATGAACATAAGTAAAACTGCTCATGATCAGGCTAGGCGATGCTGACGATTATCAGAGTGATGGTGGGGGATCTGGAGGTGCTTGTGGATATGGAGGTGGTAGTCATACTAGTGGTGATTATGAAGGCAGGAGGAGCAATAGAGGTTACTACCGTGGTAGTGGTAGAGGAAGAGATCGGAGATATGATGGAGGATCCGCTACTGAGGTGGTTCTAAAGGAGAAACAAGAATGATCTATCATATCTGCTACTTATGAAACTTTGTCTTTATAGTAGAGATGGTTGTAGTTATCTATGGTTTTTGATTTTCTCTATTGGTGCTCATTTTTTTATCTATGTAGTCACTTGTGTCTTAGAAAACTTGGGGTACTACCTGGTTGATGGAATCAAAAAGAAAAATTATTGAATCTGAATTTGTTTTCTATTAAAAAAAACCTCAAACCTTAAACCATAAATCCTAAACACTAAACTAAAACTTAAACCCTAAACCTAAAACCTAAACCCTAAACCATAAACCCTAAACACTAAAAACCCTAAAGCTTGAAGCCTAAACCCTAAACCCTAAACCCTAAACCTTAAACCCTAAACCATAAACCCAAAACATTAAACCCTAAAATTTAAACCCTAAACTCTAAAACCTAAACCCTAAAATTTAAATCCTAAACCTTAAACCCTAAACCCTAAGACCTTAAACCCTAAACCCTAAAACCTATAACCCTAAACCCAAAACCTTAAGCACTAAACCCCAAACCCTAAATATTAAATAAACCTTAAACCCTAAACCCTAACTCCTAAACTAACCATAAACCCTAACCCTAAACCCTAAACCATAAACCTTGAATAAATATGTCATTAGGAGTAGATCAAAAGAATGAATTAATCCTAATGTATTTATAGTAGCTAAAGAAAATGTCTTCAAGAGACTTTCCCTTGCCTATTAGAGATTTGAATACCCTAAATCATATTATAATACCATATATTATAGTATAATGTAGCATCATATATTTCAGCATGTAGTGATGTGTTTTTGGATGTTATAAGATGTTTTTAAATATTTTAGTGTATTATGGTATTATGCCCTATAATCTATATTAATATAAATCATAAAAATGTTAATTTAATAAATCAGATGATGAAATTTGTTAAATTTTAAGTGGGAATTAGGTTGTAGTACCAAAGGTGTGCTACACCACTTGTAATTTAAAAAGTAAGATTTTATGTTCAAAATAAATATTATATGTTGTAGCATATTATAGCATCATATATCAAAATATATTATTTTGTGCATTTTAAATTCTTTTAGTATTTTACAATCATGCAGTCGAGCTTACACTAGCATTATTTATAAAATTGTTGATTTAGACTTTAAAATGATGGAATTTGGCCAAATTCATAATAGGTAGAGCATGGCAACATAATATATTATTTCAATTTAAAATATGTAAGTGATAAGACTAAAATATATAATTTTTTAAATTATATGATTTTTTATCTTAACCAATCCCTTGTGATGTGATATGAAATATCATATAATATAATATAATATGTTATAGTGTATTATAATATAGGATCCCATAACATAGTGTAGCATCATGCCTTATCACATACTATTTTGTATTACAACTTATTGTTTAGGATATTTTAGTTTGTTATAGTATGATGTAGTAGAGTTTGAACTGGTATAATTCATAAAAATACTGATTTATAGGCTGAGATGATGGGATTTGGCCAAATTTAAAGTAAACTTTAGGGAACATCATTGCGGTGTGCTATGGTGTGTCATTTAATCAAAAGAATGGAATTTTGCATCCAAAATAAATATTCATTTTTTAACCAAAGTTTATAAATTTTTTGGTTAAAGTGAGTCATTTTAAGGTGTAATGTAAGATAATATATTATATGAAAGCATATTAAAATATAATGTACATAATAATATAACTTCACATATATATGAATGTGGTGGTGTGTCTAAAATGTTATTGTACATTTGAGTATGTTTTACTTTTGTTATCATACATTGGGTTAAAACTCACAAAAATGTTAATTTGAAGGTTGAGATGGAAGAATTTGGCCAAATTCATGGCACACCAAGAAACAACACCAAAATTATGCTATTTTGTACCATTTCTATTAGAAAAATAATAATTTCACATCCAAAATGAACATTATTTATATTTTGAGAAAATTTTGTTATTTGTTCCTTTAAGTGATTCTAATGTGGTGTAATGTTAGACAATATATTATATTATAGAAAATTATAATATAACATCATATATTATAATATAATATAATGTGTTAATTCACACTATAATATGTTTAGCATGATATTGTATAGTTAGTTTGAGCATGCACCATCACAAATCATAAAATGTTGATTACAATGTTAAGATGATGTAATCTAAATTAATACATTGTTAGGCTTTTGATTGAAGTATTAAAGGTGTGCATAAGAGAAGAAATAAGATTTGATGAGAATTCCATGTCATGGACATGGAGGGAGATCCGCTAGCAGATCAAACATGCATTGGACATGACATGTGAGTGGTCTATGTCGAGGACATAGAAAAGGAAAATTTGTTGGTGATAAGGCTTGAATTTGGTTTGATTATATGATTTGTGGAAAGAAGATCCACTAGGGATAATAATCTATAATCCACTGGGAATTAAGATCGAATCAACTTTAATTTGTTTTATTTTAATTGATGTGGAGGCACATTTTCTAGAGATATGGGCTTGAGTTGGCTGGGGATCTGGTATATGAACCTTCCACTAGGGAAATAGGTTTGAGCTATCCACTAAGGATTAGGATTTGTGTTTGATTTCATAGATTTGTTTGGGGATGTATACACTAGGGATAAGAGTTTGGTTGGATTTCTTTTTTTTTAGACTTTACTAGGGGAGTTGGTTTAATTTGGCTCCACTGGGGAGGTTGGTTTTGAATTTGATTTGTTTCCTTGACTTATTTCCAAATGATTTGGGGCTCCATGGAAAGATGGGAGTGATTTAACTCCATAGGGAAAATTAGATCAGGTTTAATTTAATCTATGTTAATGTATGGCCTCTGTCGGTGAGTGATGGAGCCACCGAGAAGGGGATATATCAGGCTTGACCCAAGGGATAGTCTACCGGCTATGGGTAGAGCTAGCCAACCTAAGGGGTTGCCTTTTGGTGTGCAATGACTGTGTGCTAGGAAGAAGGCATAGCAGACTTACATCATCCAAAGTGAGGAACAACCACTGGGGTGACCTGTTGGATGCACAACAAATCAAACCTAACCTAGGGTGACTACCGAGTGAATGCCACTGGGGACTTATCTCATCTCAAAAGTAGTCAGGATTAATTTGATCTTAATTTCATGTGATTTGATATGGTTTATTTTATTTAGTTTGACTTTGAATTAAGGGCATATCTGCTGGGGATGTGAGCTTGATCAAATTTGATAGATTTAATTTATGGACCATGTCGATGTGTGATGGACCCACTGGGAAGGGGCTATATCAAACTTATCCTTTCTCACATTTACAAATCCAAATGGATAGTCTACCGCTATGAGGTAGCTAACCTAAAGGGTTACCGATGTGCAAATGTGAGGTGTAGAGATTACATTGTAGAAGAAGGGAACAATTGTTGACCCGGTTGCACAATAAATAGACTACTCTTGACTGATATATTAACTCATAGAGTAGCATTTCTATAGGATGCCTACTTGGGGTAGCTAAAGTGTTCTTTTAATCCATAAGTGAATATATATTTTTTTTTATGTTTACTTTGAACCCATACCGGGCTATGTCGCCTTTCACCTATCGAGAGAATGCGGGAGAATCGACATCCACAGGATGGATTCTCCAACCATAGGGGTGGTTAATAGGAAAGGGGAACTATCCAATCTGATGGTAACCCAAGTAGTGTCTAAATGGGGTTGCAAAGGATGTGATCTAAATATAGATCCCATAGGGGAGGTGTTCCTAGGGGCATTATTATCAGCCCTGGAAAAGAAATCCTATGGATATATAGTGGCCAGCTCAAGGAGAAAGCATAACAGACTTACATTTGCCATGAACGGTGTATTCTAAAGTGTGAGAACCAACCAACCTAAGGTGTATCTATCAGCATAATGAGAACCAACCAACCTAAGGTGCCCATCGATATGCAATGATCAATCTTGAAAGAAAGCGTGTAGGCTTACAACTTGCTAAGTAGAACTGATCATCATGATAATCTATCGTCAGCGTGGTAGATGCTATCTGACCTAGAGAGACTACTAAGAGGGAAGCCCCGAAGAAGGACTGGACCCAGACTTGAAGCAGTCTAGAGGGAAGGAGCTGCTAGGGGACTTATCCTAAACTTCAAATATATTCAACCTAGTTAGTGCACGAAAGCTAATCTAAGAAGAAAGTGTAGTAGACTCACATCCTCTTGAATGAAGCCAACATGAGGTAGCTTACCAGGCACACAATAATGCCTACCAAACTAACAAGATGCTCATTGATGTGTAGTGGCCAAGTAAGGAAGAAAAGCATAGTAGACTTACATCCTCCAAAGCAAGAAGAACACTAGGGTGACAAACTAGCAGGGTAGCAAGTTAGCCCGACCTAGAGCAACATCACCAAGGCCACTAGAGCGTTATCTTAACTTAGAGTAGCCTGTTAGATGCACAACAAATCAAACCTAACCTAGGGAGACTACTGAGTGAATGCTGCTAGGGACTTATGTCAACTCAAAAGTAGTCAAGATTAATTTTATCTTAATTTCATGTGATTTGATTTATTTTGTTTGGTTTAGTTTGATTTCAAATTAAGGGCATATCCACTAGGGATGTGAGCCCGATCAAATTTGATAGATTTAATTTATGGACCATGTCAGTGTGCGATGGACCCACTGAGAAGGGGCTATATCAAACTTGTCCAATCTTAGATTTATAAATCCAAAGGGATAGCCTACTGGCCGTGTGGTAGAGCTAGCCATCCTAAGGGGTTGCCTTTCAAGCAGTGCAAATACTGAAGAAGAAGGCGAGCGCCTTACATCTTCTAAAGTAGGGATCAACCACTGGGGTGATCTATTGGTAGCACAAAAAATCAAACCCGACTTAGGGGCAACTACTGAGTGAATTCCACTCGGGACTTATTTCAACTTAAGAGTAGTCAGGCAATTCCTATAGGGATTTTTGCTGGCACTACCCTAAAGATAGGATACCTACTTAGAAAAATGTACACTAGGGTGTCCTCTAATCCACAAGTGAATATATATTTTATTTATATGTTTTCATGGACCGTTGGTGTTACTGGACCGACCGAGAAGGGCCTATGTCGGCTTTGACCTATCTCAGAGTTACTGGACCAAGGGAGAATCTGCAGATGCACATGATGGATTCTCCAACCACAAGGGTGGTTACAAGGAAAGGGGAACTATCTAATTCGATAGTAACCCAGGTTGTGTCTAAATAGGGTCGCAAAGCACGTGATCCAAATAGTTCCCACAGGGGAGGTGCTTCTAGGGGCATTATCCTAAGCCTTGGAAAAGAAAGCCTATAGGTGTAAGGTGGCCAACTCAAAGAGAAATCATAACAAACTTAAATCTGCTATGAATGGTATATGTTAAAGTGTGAGAACCAACCAACCTAAGGTGTATCCGTCAGCATGAGTGGTGTATCCATTAGCATAGTGAGAACCAAGAAACCTAAGGTGCTGTGTGCAACGATCAAAAAATAAAGTGTAGGCTTATAACTTTCCTAGCGAAACTGATCATCAGGATAGTCTATCATCGGCGAGATAGATACTATCTGACATAGAGCGACTACTTAGTGGGAAGCCCCAAGGAAGGACTGCACCCAGACATGAAGCAGTTAGGAGGAAAGGAGTTACTAGGGACTTATCCTAAACCTCAAATATAATCAACCCAGTTAGTGCATGAAGGCTAATCTAAGAAGAAAGCATAGCAGACTCACATCCTCTTAAACGAAGCCAACATGAGGCAGCTTATCAGCCACACAAAAAGGCATACCAAACTAACAAGGCGCTTATCCGTGTGTAGTGGACAAGTAAGGAAGGAAAGTGTAGCAAACTTACATCCTCCAAAGTAAGAAGACCACAAGGGTGATACACTCAGGTAGCATGTCACCGACCTAGAGCATCGACCGAGTGCCACTGGGGGCATTATATTAACTCAGAGTATCCCAAGATAAAAGATATGTGTTTATTTTATATGTTTATGTGTAGTTTGTGTTTGTGTTGTGTCGATGAAGGATAGGATGCCTCTCAGGCTCTTTACACCTACCCTAAACACATCATGGCAGATATGCAAACAAGAAAACTTTCAACAAGGAAGAGATTGAATTCAAAATGAAATTTTCATTAATGATAATTATTTCCAAACATGATTTATAATATTTCTTTAAGTAGATCTCGTTGATTAGAAGCATTGGGCACTCTCTCTTATGATTAATAAGCTAATAAGATCCTTCTTGGTAGGCCTTCTTTATGGCAAAAGGGCCTTCCCAAGTGGGTTCAAACTTGCCTCCCATCTTATTACTATCAATAATCGGTCTCCTTCGATATAAAATAAGCTCTCCTACTTCAAGAGCTCTAGGTCAGACCAGCTTGTTGTGAGCTTGAATCATTTTAGCTTTGTAAAACTTGAGGTTTTGGCATGCCCGCAGGCATCTCTCTTCCAAACCTTTGAGCTCTTCTAATAGAAACTTGGCATTCTGCTCTATTGTGATCTTGCTATCCACAGATATCCTTAGTGATGGGAGTTAGACTTTTAATGGTAGAATGCCTTCCACACACTAAGGAGAAAGGAGTATAATGAGTTGGAGTTCTATATGTGTGGCCCACATGGCTTCAACTAACTGCTCATGCTACTATCACTTGTTGTTGTCGAGTGACTTCTTTAGTATTTGGATGATAGTTTTGTTGAAGACTTTTGCTAAGCCATTTTCCATTGGGTAATTGATGGTAGAATTTCTCCAATCTATGATGTGTCCCCGGGCAAAGTTGTTGATCTCGGTGCTCTTGAATGCAGTACCATTATCAATTATAATTCATCGAGGAATCTCCAAACCTATATACGATATGGTTCCTAAAAAATTGGAGCACATGCTAAGTTGTGACCTCTCTAAGCGGAATCACCTTCGCCTAGTTGGAAAAGTAGTTAGTAGTAGCTAAGATGAACCAATGACCCTTGGAAGAAGGAGGATCAATTAGACCCATTATGTCGGTACCCCCAACACTCAATTGGACAAGAGGCCAATGTACGATGCAGAATGTTGGGTGGTTGGTGTAGGACCACACCATGTATTTGACATTGGAGGCCTCACCAAGCCATATCCATGCAATATTTGATCATCGACTGTCAGTAGTATCCTATTATCTTGATCTTGGCTTTCATTTTTGGACTCGATTGGTTGGCTCCACATAATATTGAGTGTACTTCGGTCATGATCTTATGGGCTTCATGATTGTCTAAACAATGTAACCACATATGATCAAAAGATCGCCGATACAAGACACCATTCACAAGAGCATAAAAGTGCTCTTCATCCGATGGGCTTGGGATCTCTAAGGTAGTTTGCTTTTATTTAGGTAATCCATGAATTGTTGCCTCCAATCTAAATCCTCATCCTTTTTGGCAATGAAAACCTCCCCTGCAAGAGAGTACTATTTGATAAATTCAATAACAATAAGGGATAAGACTTGTCTATTTTAGACCTTTATTAATAAGGACTCATCTTCTGGGCATGCCAACTACTTGGCAAGCTTGGCTAAAGCATACGCTATGACGTTCTCTCCTCGAGGAATATTATAAATTATAACCTTTAAGATTTGGGCCAACAACTCCATGGTGTACTTGTGGTAGTGATGGAGCTTGAGCTTTATAACCTTATAGGACCTAGCGATTTGGTTGATAATTAGTTGAGAATCCCCAAAGATGTTGATGTTCTGGATGCTTGGAGTAACTGATAACTCCAGACCTGCAATTAGAGCCTTATATTTGGCTTTGTTATTGGTGCAAGGATTGGACATATGATATGAGAATCTCATCACATCACGGTCCAAAGTTAAGAGAACTATTCCTACCCTTGCCTTTCTTGGAATAATAGATTACGGTGTTTCTCCTCTTTAAGAGGAAGCCGCACCATCAAAGTACATCTCCCAATGGTGAATGCTAGTATCCCCTAAGTTCATGATTTGTTCATCAAGGAGATCATTACTCAATGGAGAGTCAGTAAGAAATGGGTGTGTTGCTAAGAAATCTGCTAGTGCTTGTCCTTTCACCGCATGACGGGGTATGAAGGTAATGTCAAACTGTGAGAGGATCATGGACCGTCGTGCCAACCGTTAGGATAGTATCGGACATGTCATGAGATATTGTAGTGGATTGATTCTAGAGATTAAGTTCACTTTATGAGGAAGCATGTAGTGCTATAACTTTTGGGATGCAAAGATTAAAGCTAGGCAATACTTCTTAATGGTTGGATAATTAGCCTCAGTAGGGATTAGACGATGGCTGAGGTAGTAGAATTCATTTTCCTTCCCTTCATCGTTGTATTGGGCCAACAAAAAACTAAGGGAGTTGTCTAACACAGTAGTGTAAAGTATGAGTGGCTTGCCCGGGATAGGAGCAGCTAGAATCGGTGACATCATCAGGTAATGCTTGATGTCAAGGCATGCTCACACTCCATCCCACTTAAACTTGGTGCCTTTTGACAAGTGAATGACATCTTCCCAATAGTTAAATATAAATCATCTTAGATACACCAACCGCCTTTGAAATGATCTAAGGTTGAGTTAAACTTTTAGGGGGTGGAATTTCTAATATTTCCTTGATCTTCTCCGGATTGGTTTCTATTACCTGGTGTCGGACAACAAACCCCAGGAATTTCCCTGAAGCCACTCCTAATGCACACTTTAGGAGGTTCATTTTGAGGTCAAATTGTCTTAACTATTTGAAAACTACTCTCAAGTCAAAGGGATAATCTTCCTTATCTATACTTTTGACCACGAGATGATCGAGGTAGGACTCAACTTGATGATGATTGAGTTCGTCGAAGATTCGAGTCTAAAATAAAATAAAAACATAAACTTAAACCTAAACCTAAACCTAAACCTAAACCTAAAAATAAAATAAAATAAACTAAATAAAATAAATAAAAACCAAAACTAATCTAAAAGAAGTTAAATAAACCTTAGAGTAAAAAACCTAAATAAAATAAAAACTAAACATAAAATAAAAAATAAAATAAACCTAAAATAAAAATCAAATAAAAACTTAACTTAAAAAATAAATCTAAAAATAAAACCTAAAAAAAATAAAAAATTATACCTAAATCCTAAACTAAAAAGGAAAACCTAAACGTAAAATAAAAATAAAATAAACAAAATAAATTAAACCTTAACCTAAACTAAAATAAACTAAACTAAAAAAATAAAACATAAACCTAAACCTAAACTAAATAATATAAAAAAAACTAAAAAAAAAATTTAAACCTAAACTAAAAAATAAAACCTAAAAAAAAACCTAAAATAAAAACCTAAAACCTAAACCTAAAAAAAAAAAAACCTAAACCTAAACCTAAAAATAAAAAATAAAACCTAAACCTAAAAAAATAAAATAAAAAGAAAACTCAACTAAAAAATACACCTAAACCTAATTCTAAACCTAAAAAATTAACTAAAATGAAAAACCTAAACTAAAATAAATAAACTAAACTAAATATAAAAAATAAACCAAAATAAAAATAAAAAATAAAATAAACTATAAAAAATAAAAAATTAACTAAATAAACTAAATAAAATTAAACCTACCGATTTACTTAATTGAAAAAAAACACTAAACCCTAAATCCTAAATCTAAACCCTAAACCCTAAACCATAAACCCTAAACTCTAAACCTACAACTTTAAACCCTAAAAGACCCTTAACCCTAAACTAAATAAACTAAATAAACCTAAACCTAACCGGTTTACTTAATTTAAATAAAAACACCCTAAACCCTAAACCCTAAACCCTAAAACCATAAACCCTAAACCGTAAACCCTAAACCCTAAACCCTAAACCTTAACCTTAAACCTAAAAACCTAAAAACCTAAACTAAGTAAAACCTAAAAAAAAACCCTAAACCCTAAACCTAATTAAATATTAAAAATAAAATAAAATAAAAACCAAAACTAAAACTTAAACCTAAACCTAAAATAAAATAAAATAAACTAAAATAAAATAAATAAAACCTAAACTATACTAAAAAATAAAATAAACCTAAGAATAAAAACCAAAATAAAATAGAACTAAACGTATAATAAAAATAAAATAAACCTAAAATAAAATAAAATAAAACTAAATATAAAATGAAACATTAAAAATAAACCTTAAAATAAAACATAAAAATAAATAAAAAACAAAACCTAAGCCCTAAACTAAAAAAAAAACTTAAACCTAAAATAAAAATAAAATAAAGCAAAACCTAAACTAAAGTAAACTAAACTAAAATAAAGAAAACCTAAACCTAAACCTAAAATAAACTAAACCTAAACCTAAACCTAAACTTAAACCTAAACTAAAAAATAAAACCTAAAAACAAACCTAAAACCTAAACCTAAAAAAATAAAAATAAAAACTGAAACCTAAACCTAAAGAGAAAAAATAAAACCTAAACCTAAAAAATTAAATAAAAATAAAACTAAACAAAAATAAATAAACCCAATATAAATAAGTTAAACTAAATAAAAATAATAATAAACCTAAATAAAAATAAAAAATAAAAAAATACTAAAATAAATAAAAAGAAACTAAATAAACTAAATAAACCTAAACCTACCGGCTTACTTAATTTTAGAAAAAAATCAATATAAAAAAACCCCTAAACACTAAACCTACAACCCTAAACCTCATCCCTAAACTCAGAATCTAAACACTAAACCCTAAACCCTAAAAAAAACCTAACAAAATAAACCTAATCAAAACCCTAAACCTTAAACCCTAAACCTTTTAAACTATAATCAAAATAAAATTAACTAACCCTAAACTAAACAAACTTAAACACTAACTAAACTTAAACCTAAACTCCAATTAAATCCTAAACCCTAAACTCAAACTTAAATTTTAAATTTTAAACCTAAACTAAACCTAAAACTTTAAACACTAAACTAAATCCTAAATCCTAAACCCTAAACTAACTCTAAACCCTAAGCCAACCCTAAACCCTAAACCCTAACACTAAACATTAAACCTTAAAACCCTAAACCATAAAACCCAAAACCCTAAACCATTAACCTTGAACCATAAAACCTAAACCCTAATCCCTAAACCCTATCCTTAAACCTTAAACATAAACCTAAAGTAACTAAATAAATAAAATAAAATAAATAAAATAAAATCCTAAACCTAAAAAATAAATGTTAATCTAAAACCTAAAAATAAAACATAAACCCTAAATTAAAAAAGGACTTAAACCTAAAATAAAAAAAAAATAAACCTAAACCTAAACTAAAATAAATAAAACTTAAACCATAACATAAACCTAAACATAAATAAAATAAAATAAAATAAACTAAAAATAAACTAAACCTAAACCTAAACATAAACTAAAAAATAAAACCTAAAAATAATCCTAAAATAAAAACCTAAAACCAAAACCTAAAAAAATAAAATAAAATCCAAAACTTAAACCTAAAAATAAAAAATAAAACCTAAACCTACAAAATAAGATAAAAATAAAACTAAAATAAAAATAAATAAACCTAATATAAATAAACTAAACTAAATAAAAATAAAATTAAACCTAAATAAATATAAAAGATAAAATAAACTAAAATAAATCAAAAATAAACTAAATAAACCTAAACTTACCTTACTTAATTTAAGAAAAAATAAATTAAAACCCCTAAACACTACCTAATCTAAACCCCTAATCCTAAATCTAAATTCTAAACAAAACACTAATCTAAACACTCTAAACTTAACCCTAAACCATAAACCTAACTAAATAAACCTAACCTAACTCCCTAAACTTAAACCTAATCCTAAACTAAACTAAACCTAAAATCAAAATAAACCTAAACTAAATCTAAACCTATACAAACTAAACCTAAACCTAAATACTAAACCTAAAAAAACCCTAACTCTAAACCTTTAACCTTAAACCCTAATCCTCAACCTAAACCCTAAACCCTACAAGAAACCCTAAACCTAAACCCATAACCCAACCTAAATCTAAACCTATAAACCCTAAACTATAAACCCTAAACCCTAACCACTAAACCCTAACCCTAAACCCTAAACCTAAACCTAAAGTTACTAAATAAATAAAAAAATATCCCTAAACCCTAAAAGATAATAAACTTAAACCTAAATCTAAACCCTAAGAATGGGCATACCTGAAGGAATCACCATCAACTAGCCTGTTAGATGGCCGGAGGCTGGCAAGGGTTATCGCATGGTGGTGGGGATCTGAGGTGATGGTGGATATGGAGGTTTATGAGGAGGACGAGCAACAGGTTACAACCAAGGTGGTGGCGGAGGGAGAGATCACAGATATGATGGTGGATCCCAGTACTTGAGAGGTGGGGGTGGTTCTGATGGGTATTGGAGAAACTGAAGACTAGCCAATCCAATCTGCTGCTTATGGAACTATCTTTACAATAGAGATGGTTCTAGTATCTAGGGGTTTTAATTTGCTCTATGCGTGCTCATTTTTTATCTGTGTCATCATTTGCATTTTAGAAAACTTAGTGTGCTACTTGATTGACGAAATCAAAAAGAAGAAATGTTGAATCTGAATTTGTTCTCTATTAAAAAAAACCATTAACCCAAAACACTAAACTAAAACATAAACCCAAAGCCTAAAACCTAAAACCTAAAACATAAAACCTAAAACCTAAACCTTAAACCCTAAACCCTTTACCCTAAAAACCCTAAACCCTAAACCTTATACAAAAAACCCTAAACCCTAAACCTTAAACCCTAAACCATAAACCCTAAACCCTAAACTAACCCTAAATCCTAAACCCTAAACCCTAAAAACCTAAAATCCTAAACCTAAATGAAATAAAACTTAAAAATAAAAAACCAACCTAAACCTAAAAAATAAAAAAAATAAGAAAATAATAAAAGCCTTTACTAAAGCCTCACAAAACCTTAAAAAAAATAAACTAATAAAAATAAACTAAAATAAAATAAATAAAAACCTAAAGTAAACAAGAAAAAAAAAACCTAAGAATAAAAAACCTAAATAAAATTAAACTAAACATATAATAAGAATAAAATAAACCTAAATTAAAATAAAATAAAAACTAAATAAAAACTAATCATAAAAAATAAACCTTAAAATATAACCTAAAAACAAATAAAAAATAAAACCTAAACCCTAAACTAAAAAAAAAAAATCTAAACCTAAAATAAAATTAAAATAAACTTAAACCTAAACTAAAATAAAATAAACCAAAATAAATAAAACCTAAACCTAAACCTAAACCTAAACTAAATGAAATAAATTAAATTAAAAATAAACTAAACCTTAACCTAAACCAAAACTAAAAAATAAAACCTAAAAATGAACCTAAAATAAAACCTAAATTAAAAAATAAAATAAAAATAAACCTAAAAATAAAAAATGAAACCTAAATCTAAAAGTAAAAAAATAAACTAAACTAAAAAATAAATAAACATAATATAAATAAACTAAACTAAATAAAAATAAAAAGAAACCTAAATAAAAATAATAAATAAAATAATCTAAAATAAAGAAAAAAAATAAACTTAATAAACCTAAACCTACCCTATTTTAAGAAAATAAGTATAAAAAAAACCCCTAAACCCTAAAATTTAAAATCAAAAACCTAAACTAACCTTAAACCTAACTAAATAACCAACTAACCTAAACTAAACTAACTAACTAAACCCTAAATCATAAACCTAAACTCCTAAACCTAAACTTAACTTAACAAACTAAACCTAATCTAAAATTTAAACCTAAACCTAAACTTAACCCTAAACCTAAATAATCAAACCTAAACCTAACTCTAAACTAAAAATTTAAACTAAACTAAACTAAAACTAAATAAACCCAAACTTAAACCCTAAACCTAACTAAATGCAATTTTAAAACCCAAAACCTACACCATAAACCATGAACCTTAATTCCTAAACCCTAACCCTAAACCTTAAACCCTAAACATAAACCCAAAGTAACTAAATAAAAATATATATAAACCTAAACCCTAAAAGCTAATAAACTTAAACCAAAACCTAAACCCTAAGAATGGGTAGAACCTTGATGACAAGAACATCACCATCAACCAGGCTCAGTTTAGATCTAGCATTGGAGGTGAAGTGAGATGATAATCAAAGGGTGGTGGGATCTAGAGGTGGATATGGAGGTGGTGGTTATGGAGAGAGGAGCGAAAGGTTATAGCCATGGTGGTGAGGGAGAGATCAAATATATAATCCCACTACTGAGAAGGAATTGGTTCGATGGGAACTAAAAACTAAAGAATGGCTAATCGACTGTTGGAATTATCTCTAGAGACAATTCTAGTTATCTAGAGTTTTATTTGCTCTATGTGTGCTCATTTTTTATCTATGTCATCACTTATGTCTTAGAAAACTTGGTGTGCTACTTGGTTAATGAAATCAAAAAGATTAAATGTTGAATCTGAATTTGTTCTCTGTTAAAAAAAACCATAAACCCTAAATCATAAACCCTAAACTACAACATAAACCTTAACTAAAGCATAAACCCTTAACCTGAAACCTAAACCCTAAACCCTAAACCCGAAACTAAAACATAAACCCTAAACCTAAAACCTAAACCCCAAACTCGAAATACTAAACCCTAAACCCTAAACCCTAAAAACTCTAAACCCTAAACCCTAAATCTTAAACAAAATAAAAAATACAAAAACCCTAAACCTTGAATCCAAAATCCTACAACCGTAAACCCTAAATACTAAATTCAAAACCCAAAACCCTAAACCCTAAAAGCATAAAAACCTAAACCTAAACTAAACAAAACCTAAAAAATAAAATAAATAAAAAACTTAAAGCTAAATAAAATAAAATAAAATAAAAACCTAGACTAAAACCTAAACCTAAGCCTAAGCCTAAACTTAAACCTAAAAGTAAAAAAATAAAAAATAAAAACTAAAATAAAATAAGATAAATAAAACCTAAACTAAACTAAAAATAAAACAAAATTAAAATAAAACCAAAATAAAATAAAACTAAACCTAAAATAAAATAAAATAAACTAAAAAGTAAAATAAAACCTAAACCTAATTCTAAAATAAAAATAAAATACAAAATTTAAAATAAAACTAAAATAAAAATAAACCTAACTAAACTAAACTTAAAAAAAAATAAATTAAAATAAAAAAGATAAACAAATAAACAAACCTAAATTAAATAAGCTAAACTAAATAAAAAAATAAAAAAATAAAAATAAACCTAAATGAAAATTAAAATAAAATAAAAAAATAAACCTAAACCTAATTTAATTTATATAAAAGAAAAGAAAAAAGAAAAAAACCTAAATCCTAAATAAGCCAAACCCTAAACCCTAAAAAATCTTAACCTAATCCTAATCAACCTCACTAAACCCAAAACCTATAACCCTAAACCCTAAACCTTATACCCTAAATCCTAAAATCCTAATACCCTAAACCATAAACCTTAAACCTTAAACCCAACCCCTAAACCCTAAACCGTACAACCTAAACCCTAAAACCTAAAACCTAAATAGTAACCCTAAACCCTAAACTCCAATTTAACCCTAAACTTTAAACTAACCCTAAACCCTAAACCCAAAAAATCATAAGCCCTAAAGCCTTAACCCTAAACCCTAAATCCTAAATCCTAAATCATAACCCTAAACCCTAATTCCCAATCATTTCAATTTAGATTTCTCTCCCAAATATGTAAATCTATTTCATTAACCATCAATTCCTTTTTGTTGTGGGTGCCTTATTTGGTGGAAAATCCCTGTTAAGGAAACTCCTGTTCCTAACCCTAGGCCGATCATTGGTAAATATCAAAAAACTACTTTGGAAAAAAGGATTCTTTGAATGTTCCTAATAAAGGTATTTTACTTTTACTTCTTCTATGCAATTAAAGGCTTCTAATGTGAACAATAATAGCTTTTCTAAACTTTTGAATGAGGATTTTGTTTCCTTCGATTCGATCCTTGCATCCTTGCTGGCTTTGATAGATAAAAATGAAGCTTTAATGGAGAATATAAATGAGGAATTTAATACTATGCATCATTCTAATTCAATGGTGAATATGGTTTTAATACCTCATGATAATCAGGTTGATAAACTTGACTTCATATTCCAAATTCAGAATGATTTAGCTTCCAAAAAAGATTTGCTTTTATCTAATAATTTGGATAATGATGAGGAAGTGTTTGGTGTTCCCACTTGTCTTCTTAATAAATCAAATTTTGCTCCCTCTCTTGTTATTCCCGAAGCTTATTTATCTTTAATAAATTCTAGTGTCTTGGAAGAAAGAGAATTCACTTATCATATGGAGATTTCTCCTAAATCTATGACTAATGTTGCTAAATCCTTTTCGGATGATGATTCAAAAGGCAAAGAAAATGGCTTCCAAACTTTATATTAAAAACATATTAAAAATTTTCTTCCCAAGTTGCTAAAAAATACAAGAGCTCCTTTAGAAATCCTTGTCGTATCCGTAATATTTTCTTACTTATAATTTTTAGCCACTTATTCATGCTAATAAAATTAACCATGTTGCTAGAATGCTAGTAATAAGATTTGGTGTTTTTGGAATAACATAGATGTTTCCATTCGATGATTTTCATCAAGTTGTCAAAGCTCAAATCTCTTATGGTGGTTACAGGGGCTCTAAGATCTAGAAATATTTCATTGGGATAACTTGACTAATTTTGCCACCTCTATCAAAAAACTTTGGTTTGTTGGTGGTGATTTCAACATTTTGTTCTCTCAATGAAGTGGTGGTTGCTCTGCTAATATTCATAGCATGGAAGAATTTTCCAATATGATCCTTGATTGTAATAATATTGGTTTTAAGGGTTCATTAAACTTGGCAAAACTAGACTTTGGCAAAGGTTGGACAAGATTCTTTTAATACTCATTGGATTACTTGGCCTATTCCTAAGGATCATTTAAGCGTAACCTATCATGCTCCTCTTTTGGTTTCTATTAAAAATAATTCTAAGAGATTTAAATTTCTCTTTAGAACATGTGATTCCCTAAACCCTAAACCCCAAAACCTAAAACCCTAAACCCTAAAGTAACATAAACCCTAAACCTAAACCTAAACTTAAAACTAAAACTAAACCAAAACCTAAACCCTAAACCTAAACTAAACCCTAAACTAAACCCTAAACCCTAAATAATAAACCCTAAACCCTAAAATACTAAACCATGAACCCTACACTAAACCCTAAAACCCAAAACCCAAACCCTAAACCCTAAACCTAAACCCTAAATTAACCTAAACCCTAAAACCTAAAGCCTAAACCTAAACCTCCTAACCTTAAAACCTAAAACATAAACCTAAACTAAATAAAACCTAAAATTAAAATAAATAAAAAACCAAAACCTAAATAAAATAAAAAAAAAAAAAAAAACCTAAACCTAATCCTAAACCTAAAAAAATTAAAGTTAAAAAGTAAAATAAACCTAAAAATAAAAAGATAAATAAAATAAAAACTAAACCAAAAATAAAAAAGAAAATAAACCTAAAATAAAATAAAATAAAAATTAAAGATAAACTTAAACTTAAAAAATAAACTTAAGAATAAATAAAAAATAAAACATAAACCATAAACTAAAAAAAACCTACACCTAAAATAAAAATAAAATCTACAAAATAAAATAAATCGAAACTAAAAATAAACTGAACTAAAATAAATAAAACTTAAACCTAAGCCTAAAATAAACTAAGCCTTAACCTAAACCTAAACTAAATAAAATAATATAAACTAAACCTAAACCTAAGCCTAAACTAAAAAATAAAACTTAAAAATAAACCTAAAAAAATAAAATAAAAATTGAAACCTAAACCTAAAATAAAAATAAACTAAACCTAAAAATTAAAAAATAAAATAAACTAAACTAAATAAATAAAAAAAATAAATAAACTAAACTAAATAAAAAAAAATAAAATAAACCTAAAATTAAAATAAACTAAATAAATAAAAAATAAACTAAACTAACCCATCTAAATAAATAAATAAATAAAACTAATAAACTTAACCTAAACCCTAAACCCTAAACTAAAACTAAACCTAATCCTAAACTTAAACCTAAACCTAAACTCCTAAACCTAACTTAACCTAAATTTTAAACCCAATCTAACTAAACCTAAATAAAACCCTAATCAACTAAACCTAGATCCTAAACCTACTAAACTAAACACTAAACTAAACCCTAAATTATGAACCCTAATCTAAATAAACCTAAACCTAAACTAAACCTAAACCTTAAACTTTAAAATCTAAAACTAAATAAACTCTAAACTAATTATAAACCCTGTTAACCTAGTTTTAAAAACCTAAACCTAAACCTACCTAAACCTAAACACTAAACCTAAAAAAAACCCTAAACCTAAAACCCTAAACCTAAACCTAAACTAATCCCTAAACCCTAACCCTAAACCTTAAACCCTAAGCTCTAAACATAAACATAAAGTAACTAAACATAATAAAAATAAACCTAGACCCTGGCAACCTTGATGAACATAATGCTAATCCAGATAATGGATGAAGGAAAAGGAGAGGTCAACAGTGTGATGGGGGATCTAGAGGTCTGGATATGTGTTATGAAGGTGGGATGAGTGACGGAGGTTATAGTCATGGTGGTGGATCAGGGATTTGAAGCCGATCCAATACTAAAGGCTGGGAGGTCGATGGGAATTAGAGAATCAAGAACTACCATCGATATTAACTTATGGAATTATGTCTTTATAGTAGGTATGATGTTAGTTATCTAGGTTATCTATTTGCCCTATGCATGCTCATTTTTGATCTATTTCATCTCTTGTGTCTTACAAAACTTGGTGTGCTACTTCCTTGATGAAATCAAAATGAAGAAATGTTGAATATGAATTTATTCTCTATTAAAAAAACCATAAACCCTAAACCCAAAACCCTAAATCCTAAAATCCCTAAACTCTAAACCCTATACAAATAAATAATTAAATAAACCCTAAAACCCTAAACCCTAAAATTATAAAACCTAAATCCAAAACTCTAAATCCTAAAGCATACAACCCTAAACCTAAACCTAAACCCCAAACATTAAACCCTAAACCCTAAACCCTAAACTAAACCTAAACCTTAAACCCTGAACCCTAAAACCTAAAACCTAATAAATAAACTTAAATTAAAATAAACCCTAAACCCTAAACCTCAATAAGAAATAAAATAAAATAAAATAAAAACCTTAACTAAAACCTAAACCTAAACCAAAAATAAAATAAAATAAACTAAAATAAAATAAATATAAACCTAAACTAAACCAAAAAAATAAAATAAACCTAAGAATAAAAACCTTAATAAAATAAAACTAAACTAAAAGAAAATAAAAAAATAAACCTAAAATAAAAAAAATTAAAACTAAATAAAAACCTAAACCTTAAAAATAAACATTAATCTAAAACCTAAAAATAAATAAAAAATAAAACCTAAACCCTAAACTAAAAAAATACTTAAACCTAAAATAAAAATAAAATAAACCTACCTATCTAAAATAAACTAAACTAAAATAAATAGAACCTAAACCTAAACCCAAAGTAAACTAAACCTAAACCTAGACATAAACTAAATAAAATAAATTAAACTAAAAATAAACTAAACCTAAACCTAAACTTAAAATAAAAAATAAAACATAAAAATAAACCTAAAATAAAAACCAAAAACCTAAACCTAAATAAATAAAATAAAAATTGAAACATAAATCTAAAAATAAAAAATAAAATCTAAACCAAAAAATAAAATGAAATTAAAACTAAACTAAAAAAAATAAACCTAATATAAATAAACAAAATTAAATAAAAATAAAAATAAGCCTAAATAACTCTAAAAAAATAAAACCAACTAAAATAAATAAAAAATAAACTAAATAAACTAAATAAACCTAAACCTAATGGCTTATTTAAATTAAGAAAAAAATAAATTAAAAAAAAAACCTTGAACCCTAAACCCTAAAAACCATAAACCCTAAATCTTAAACCCTAAACCCTAAACCCTAAACCTACACCTAAAACACAACCCTAAACACTAAACCCAAAAACCTTAAACCATAAAACTATAAACCTTAAACCTAAAGTTTAAAGATTAAACCCTAAATCAAACCTAAACCTAAATCTAAAATAAACCTAACTAAACCTAAACCCTAAACCCTAAACCCTAAACCTCTAAACCTAAACCAACCTAACAAAACCTATAAATAAAATAAACCTAAATAAAACCTAAACCTAAACCTAAAACTAAACTAAACCTAAATTAATATAAACTAAATCTATAAACCAAACTATAACCTAAACCTAAAACAACTAAACCCTAAACTTAAATTAAACTATAAACTCCTAAACTAAAAAATCTAAACCCAAAACCTAAATAAACCCTAAACCTAAATCCTAAACTAAACTAAACCCTAAACCCTAAAAAACTAAACTATGTACCTAAATAAAAACCCAAACCTAAACTAAACACTAAACCTAAACCCTAAACAAACCCTAAACCCTAAACCTAAACCCTTAACCCAGCCTAAACCTAAACCTAAACTATAAATAAAACCTAAAATAACCTAAACTAAATATAAAATAAAATTAAAATAAAACCTAACCTAAATAAAATAAAAAATAAAATAAAATAAAACCTAAACCTAATCCTAAACCTAAAAAATTAAAGTAAAAGTAAAATAAACCTAAAATAAAACTAAATAAAATAAAACTAAACCAAAAAATAAAATAAAATAAACCTAAAAAATAAAATAAAACTAAAGAAAACTTAAACCTAAAAAATAAACTTAAAAATAAATAAAAAATAAAACATAAACCATAAACTAAAAAAAACCTAAACCCAAATTAAAAATAAAATAAACTGAAAATAAAAATAAAATAAACTAAAATAAATAAAACTTAAACCTAAGCCTTAAATAAGCTAAACTTAAACCTAAACCTAAACTAAATAAAATAATATAAACCTAAAATAAACTAAACCTAAACCTAAGCTTAAAATAAAAAATAAAACTTAAAACTAAACCTAAAAAATCTTAAAACCTAAACCTAAAAAAATAAAATAAAAGTTGAAACCTAAACTGAAAAAATAAAATAAAATAAAACTAAACTAAAATAAATAAGCCTAAAATAGATTAACTAAACTAAATAAAAATAAAAAATAAACCTAAATATAAAATAAACTAAAATAAATAAAAATAAACTAAATATACTTAATACCAAATTAATTTAAGAAAATAAATAAATAAATAAATACTCAAAACAATCAGATAATCTAAACCCTAAAACCTTAAACCTAAATCTAAACCTAAACCCTAAACTTAAACCTAAACTAAACCTAACCTAAACCTAAATAAAAAACCTAAAAACCTAAACCTAAAACCTAAAACTATAAACCTAAAACCCTAAGCTTAACCTAAACTAACTCCTAAATTAAACCCTAAACCTTAAACCCTAAACTAACCTTAAACATTAAATCTTAATATCTAAACCATAAACCCTAAACCATAAACTAACCTAAACCCTAAACCCTAAAACTAAACTTAAACCTAAACTAAACCTAAAACCTAAACCCAATCCTAAATCAAATCTAAACTAAACCTTAAACCAAATACCTAAACCCTAATTATCCCTAAACCCTAAATTTAAACCCTAACCCTAAAAACCCTAAACCTTAAAGCTAAACCCTAAACCCAAACACTCCCTGCCTAAACCTTAAATTCTAAAACCCAACTAAACTCTAAACCCTAAACTAACCATAAACCTAACCCTAAACACTAAAGCTTAAATAGTAAACCTTAAACCCTAAACCTTACTCCTAAACCCCAAACTAAAAAAAATTCTTAAACCTAAAATAAAATACCTATCTAAAATAAACTAAATGAAAATAAATAACCCAAAACCTAAACCCAAAATAAACTAAACCTTAGCTAGACATAAACTAAATAAAATAAATTAAACTAAAAAATAAACTAAACCTAAACCTAAACCTAAAATAAAAAATAAAACATAAAAATAAGACAAAAATAATAACCATAAACTTAAACCTAAATAAATAAAATAAATACTAAAACATAAATCTAAAAATAAAAAATAAAATCTAAACAAAAAAATAAAATGAAATTAAAACTAAACTAAAATAAATAAAATAAAATAAAATAAACAAATAAAATTAAAATAAGCCTAAATAAATAAAAAAATAAAACTAACTAAAATAAATAAAAAATAAACTAAGTACACTAAATAAACCTAAACCTAATGGCTTACTTAATTTGATAAAAAAATAAATTAAAAAAACTCCTGAACCCTAAATCCTAAAAACCCTAAACCCTAAATCCTAAACCCTAAACCCTAAACTCTAAACCCTAAACTTATAACCCTATACTGCAACCCAACAATCTTAAAAACCAAGAAACCTCTCATCAAGGCCTCCTCTCGATTTTGTGGCAATTGTGACACGGCTTTCATTTCGGCCACCCCTGATCGTTCAAATTGCTTATTTGCACTTCCCCTGGTAGCTTATGTGATTCTCACCAGATCGTTCAATGGCGGAGGCATCACTCTCCGTGCAACCAAACTCGTCGCTCCTAGATGCATTGACTTTAACCTCTGACCCAAAAGGTACTGATCCGATTGTAATGCGCACGCTATCAAGTCTCTTCAAGGATGCTCTTTTCTATAAGATCCCTTGCTAATGCCTCGTTAACTTAATTTCAACATCCTTTGTGGATTGTCATGTGTTCGAGGATGTGGAGAAATTAGCTAAGCCTTTGAGTTCTCTTTGGTTGGTAAATTCTCTTTAGGCCCTACTCTAGATAATATCGATCTTTCTTCCATAGCTTAAAGCTTTGGGAGTCTTCACTATTTGATTGATCCTCGACACATCCTCATTCAGTTATCAAATGATTTAGATTATTCTCGTGCCTTTGTTCATCGCTCCTATTTTGTGTATAATTATCAAATGGGGCTCTTGAAATGGTCACCCCTTTTTGATGTCAAAGAAGAATCCCCTATTGTTCCTTTATGGCTTGCTTTTTGAGAATTCACTATATTTACTCATCAAGTTTTGTTGTGGTTGGGGCTCTATTTGGTAGACCCCTTCAAATTGATCAAACGCCACTAGATCTCTACCATCTATTTGCACATCTTGGTTGAGATTGACATTATCAAAAAATACCCCAAAGAAGTTTGGATTGGTTCAAAAAAATACAAAAATAACCAGAAAGTTGAATTTGAAAATTTCTCTATCTTTTGTTCTCACTGTAAGATCCATGGCCATGATCACTCGAATGCTTTGTGTTACACTAACCTTAAAAGAATATATTGGGACACTAATACCTCTCTTGGAACGGGAAAACCAATAAGTTAGCTTATGTGCCTAAAGCTACTCATAATGGAATTCATCCTCCTACTACCCCTTTATTACCTCTCTTGATTTGTCAAATGAAAAACATTACGAGCTAGGTATACATACTACTATTGAGGTGTGTCTTTGAAACTAATGATAACTTACTAGCTACTCCCCAATAATTTGGCTTCTCATGAAACCTTTGCTTAATTTGAATCTTAATGAAAATCGATGGAAATCTTATATTGGATCAAAATAATGTTGATCCTTTGGTGTCAGACCAAAATCGAATGCATCATGGCAATGATATGTTATTTTATTAATGGTGCAAGAACCTCCCCTCTACTTCTCTGAGTGATACTCGGCTATCCAAATTTCTCATTCTTTCGATCTTGAAGGAGAAATCACCTACTAAAACATTGGTACTCTTTTATTGGATAATAAAACCAATCCCTTTCGATGGAGATACTTTGGATTGATAGACCTTTCCAAAGCTTTATTAAAAAAAATCTTATAAAGCCAAAATGACTAATAATAACTTCACTAGAACCACGTTCTTTCCTTACACCTCATAAATAATTTATCCTCTCTTTCCTTTTTCCATTTTCTTTTTTTATCTTTTCTTTTTTGGATTTTTTATTATGATAAATTTTCTTATTTGGAATATCTGGGGTTGTGGGACACTCCCTGTCCGCAACCAGTGTTAGGAGCCTCTATCGTGCTCATAACATCAAACTTCTTGTTATTATTGAGCCTTTCATTAACTCTTCCAAAATTTCCCATGTTGCAAGATCGCTTGGATTTCAAAATTTCTTTTTCAATCTTAATAATAAAATTTGGTGTTTTGGAATAATTCAATCACCATTTCCATCATTGATGATCTTGATCAATTGGTTAATGTCAAAATCTCATTAGGTGACTTTTCGGCTTTTGGTTCCTTTATCTATGCTTCTTGTAATAGAGCGGTAGGAACATCCTTTGGAATCATTTAAGAACCTTAGCCTCCTCGTTAACCTTCCCTTGGTTGGTTGGGGTGATTTCAACACTATCATTGCTTCTTGAAAGGAGGGAGGATGTTCTCTAACCTCCATTCCATGGAAGACTTCTCTAATATGATCCTAGATTACAATCTGATTGACATTGGTTTTTGATTGATTACATTGGCACAACTCTAGACTTTGGCGGTCTTGAGGACCCTCTTTAATTCTCTTTGGATTAATCAATGGCCTCTTACTTCTGTTGAACATTTGAGCAGAACTTTGTCTGATCATGCCCCTCTTTTGATCTCTATCAAAACTCTCCCCACTAACCCTTCTAGTCCCTCACCTTTTCGTTTCCAAAATATGTGGACCCAACATGGTGATTTCACTAATATTGTTTTCACTAATTGGATGGCTCCCGTTCAGATAATTCTATTAAAGGCATGATTGACTTTGGCTTAAGCTCAAAGGCTTAAACAAAACCTCAATTTGGAACAAGCATATTTTAAAATCTTTTACTAATCTTAAAGCTATGGAACAAGTGGTTTGTTTCACTTGAAGAGGCTGTCTTAACGACCCGATAAGCTTGATGAGTTGAGCATTGCCAAAGATAGTTTGATTAATTACCAAAATATGGAGGAAACCTATTGGCATCAAAAGCTAGCAAAATATTATTGATGGTGTGAAACACTAGGTACTTCCATGCTATTTGCAATAATAAAAGCTCTAAACTTCGATTAAGAAAATTAAGAACCCTAATGATGGATAAGCGATAATAATGAAATTAAGGAATCTCATTCATCACTTTCAAAATTTATTAAATTTCTAATTAGATAACCTCCAACACCCATCTTATCTCTTCTATGATTACCAATGAGGATAACCATTTGCTCACTATCGTCCCTCGAGCGGAGATTAGTAGTACTCTCAATAGCATGAACACTAATTACATTTGGTCACGATGGTTTTATGACTCATTTCTTTCGCATTGTTGGCCTTTTATTAAATCGATCTTGTTAAATGTTATTGATTTCTTTGATGGCGACTCTATTCTAGATATTTTTCAAGTACTTATTGTCCTTATTCCCAAAACCATCAATCTGAATCTTGGGGTGATTTTAGACCTATTAGTCTTTGTACCTTTTCCAAAACTCATTGCTAAATTAATTAATAATGGATTAACCCCTGCTCCATAAAATCATCTCCCCAATCAAAGCGGTTTATAAAAATAGAGCCATATCTAATATTCTTCTCAAGAGCTGGTTCATGACATTGATGTTTCTTCCAGGAGGTAATATGCTTTTCAAACTTGACATCTCTAAAGCCTTTGACCTCTTTCCTTTTCAAATCTTACATTTATTTGGTTTCTCTGATAATTTTATCCGACTTATAAAAAGTTGTATCACTAACGTCTAGTTTTGTCTTAAATGGTGAGTCCCTTGGTTTCTTTTCTTGAGCCATGGTTTGCGTCAAGGTGACCTCTTTCTCCTTCTCTTTTTTATCATTCTTTGTTGAATATCTTTTGAAGCCTCAATGATCTTTTCATCAAAAAATCTAACATGGTTTTTAAAACTCATGGTGGTTTCCCTGTTTCTCATCTTAGCTTTGCTGATGATTTTATAATCTTCTGTAATGCCTCCCTTCAACATGTTAAAACTATTAAGAATCTCTTAAATGATTTTGGCAAAGTTAGTGGTCTCTTCCTTAATGACAAAAAAATGTTGTTTTATTCCCTCAGCTAAGATTCCTCCCAATAGATTAAATCAAATCTCCAAAATTACTAATTTTAAGCAAAGTCAACTTCCCATTAATTATCTCGGGGCTCCGCTTTTTAAATACCAGAAAAGATCTCAGCTTTTTGATGACCTTATTCAAAAAATTTCTAATATAATTTTGATTTGGGAATTTCATTTACTCTCTTTTGGTGGTAGGCTAACCTTGATTAAGAGCACTCTTAATTCGATGCCTTTATATCTCATCAAAACCATTTAGACCATCTAGCATCCAGAGAATTGAGCATCTCTAAATAAATTTTTTACAATACCTCTTCTAAAAAAATGCACTGGACCTCTTGGTTTAAAAGTTGTGGCACTTTTGAAGGTGGTCTTGGTTGTAAATCCATAAGAAGCTATCAATGCCTTTTCCTATAAACTGGTGGAATTTTAGGAGTAATCATAGTCTTTGGGCTAATTTCATGGCTAAATATTGCGGTAAGCACTCCCTCATTTGTCCCTTTAAGTGACTCTCCTGGAAAAGACTTTGTTCTCAAATGGGATGCAGAATCCTAATTTTTTGGGGCATTAACTCACGGTGCCTCTTTTCTTTTGGCAAGATGGAGTGGTTGTGGTTCCATTGATGACTTACTCTCCACCCATTCCACTTACTATTGTAAACTCTTTCTGCATAACAATAAGTGGAACAATAGTAAGCTTCTGATTTTATCCCTTTTACTTTCTGAATATGGTTACTACTTCTATCACTCCACATAATCAAGATCGATTCTCTTTAAGCTCTCTCATAATGGTGATTTCAACCTCAAAATGTGTGGCTCCACATTAAAGATACTCATGATTCCTCCTATGTATTCTCCAAACTTTGGAATAACAATATCTATTTCTTATTATTTCTTGGTATTAAAAATTTTATCCCTGTTGATTCCTTGTTGTTAAAGGGTTCCATTTACCCTCTAAATGTCAATGTTGTTTCATATTGAGAATGTTAATCATGTTTTTTTTTAATGGGGTCATTGCTTCTAAACTTTGGATTTGGTATGATGATCTTTTTTAACCTTTGTCAATTTCAATGGCTCTCTTACTTTATATCAACTTCTTGAAATCTATTTTGATAATACTATTAAAGGTCACATTAAAGTTATCATTGCTATCACTCTTATTTAGTTCATATGGATGGACCGTAATGATGCAAAACACCGTGGGATCCCATGAACCATGAGGATTATTGCTAGAACTAAAACAAAATTTGTGACTTGTTTAAAGCCAATCTCATTCATTAATTCAAAGGTTGTAAATTTGTTAATGGCATTAACTTGCGGATCAACCTTCCTGTCAAAATGACAAGATTGTCTATTAGAAAAAACCTCTTGGTCATATTATTAAAATCAATACTGATGGCT
This sequence comes from Cymbidium sinense, assembly GCA_021442155.1. NCBI lineage: Eukaryota > Viridiplantae > Streptophyta > Magnoliopsida > Asparagales > Orchidaceae > Cymbidium > Cymbidium sinense. The sequence continues at coordinate 61,113 of JAKCPB010000937.1, forward strand.
CTGTCTCTCTTAATGGCTCTAGTTGTGGTGGCATTTTCAGGAACTCTAAGGGTAGAGTCCTATGTGCTTTTGCTTATCCTCTTATTTCCTGCACTGTCCCTTTTTCTGAGCTTATGGCGTCTTCAAAGCTCTTGAGATTTGCCTCCAAAATGGGCTCAATATTTGGATTGAGGTGGATCTTTTCTGATTGATCTTTTGACTTCCACTAAGATGAGCAATGAATTGTACTACCTCCTCAAGTAAACTAGAGCTCTTCTTTCCCAATTTTAACATCACTCATGTTTGGCGTGAAGGAAATGCTTGTGCTACCTTGCCAATCTGGTGCTAGATCAATGGTATCATCTTCTTTGATCACACCTTACCCAAACACTTGCATGGGTGGTTAACTTGGACAATTCTGGTTTCTTATCTCGAACTTAATCTAAATTTTTGATGTTTTAGTCCATTCGTCTTATATCTGTATGCTTCTTTATTTTTTGGCTTTCTATTCCTTTTTGTGCCTTTTGTGGATGCTTCACATGAATATTACTTGGTGTCTAGATCTTTGTGTCATGCTTTAGTATTTTAATAGCTCCTTCTTCATTTGGAGGCTCTTGCTTTTGGCATTTACATTGATAAAGGCTCTTGTTGAGCTATGTGCATCTGATAATAATAAGAATTATGTTGAGCTATGTGTCATTTGCTTGGTTTTATAACACCAATCTACTTGGGTTTTTTTACCAATCTTTGCATTCTAATCCTAGGGGCTTAATCATTGCTAGATGGAGATATTTATTTTGATGGGTTTAGCTACTCCATTAATTTCAATCTGTTGTTTCTCAAAGATATTGCTTGGAGCATCTTAGTTATCTATGTTATTTCTATGCATTGTATTATTGTCATTGGTTGCAATATTTATTTTGATGATTTCTTGTTAGGTTGTTGGATTTTATCTAATAATGATTTATTTGGATGGCTTTTGACATTTTCTTATTAGATCTTGGGCTCTTCGATATTCTTTTTTTTAACTCTGGGTGAGATGTTTTTCTTTTATTTAAGTTATCCTTTACTTTATTTTTTTGCATGAAGAGGCTTTTGGCCTTTGTGATATTTATCTTCTTGGTTTGTCTTTCTGGAATGGATCCCATTCAACATGCTCTCTTTGGAATCCATTTCTAATTATTCCTTTGGTGGGATCTTATTGTGGGGCTTTCTTTTCTTCCAACTATGGCTATTTTTTGCAGGTTTTCTTACAGTTTCTCTCCTTACCCCTTATGGCAAACTTATTGTTGTGAACTTTAATATTACTTCTTGGTTATCTTTATATGCTTCTTTTACTTTGCTGTGGAATCTATGGCATTGTTGTTTCTCTTTTATTTTTTGACCTAGATGGAGTTTCTTGATTGTTTGGTTGTTTGGAGATCCTTCTGTAGGATGTTTACGAGATTGGGGCTTTGGTCAAGCTCTTTCTTGCTCTTGTGATTAATTATTTTTTTATTTTGTCTTCTCTTACTCCTGGAAGGATTTTCTTGTTGGCCTCTCTTTTGGTTTTTTATTATGTTTACCCTCTTTTCTTTGTTTTCTTTCTTCTTGTTGCATTTGGGATGTTGTTGGTCTTCCTAGTTGTTTTCACTCTTTATGTTATGATGAACATGCAAATCTTGAAGATCATTCTTCTTGCTTGAATTTAATCAATTGTTTATTTTATATGCATAATTGGGTTATTGGCCAACCTGGTTATTCTATCATTATCCTTGGAAAAATTATTTAAGCACCTTGTTTGCTCTGAATGTGTCTTCTTGGATTGGCTTGTGGTGAGCTATTCATTTTATCCTCCCTATTTACCTTCTCCTCATTACTACTATTTTGTCTTAGCTGAGTTGGGGTTTTACTTTTCTTGCTACTTGTAGCTTAATTTTTAAAGTAGGTAGCTAATGAACACCAATTGGTTTTACTTTCCTTATTGCTATTATTTTGTTGTTTGTGATATCCCATGTCTCTCTATCTCTTTCAGAATGGAATTGTGTTATTCTTTTTAATAGTCATTGGCTTTTTTGGGTCCTCTTTACATATTGCTATCTTTGTGATTTATGGTTGATTTTTGATTCATGATTTCCCAACTGTTTGTACTACTATCAGCTGGGCTATTTTTGATCACACATGTTGTTGCTATTTTCATCCTGGTTTTGTTTCCCATAGTCAGATTTCTTCTTTTTTATTATGGGATCCATTTTATGTTCTATCAACTCTTAATGGCTTATCCTATGGTTAACTTGTTGATAACTTCTTTCTTAGTTGTTGGCGATATTTGCCTCTGTCAATATTCATTTGGTCTTATTTTTCCATGCTGGTTTGGAGTTACTCAAAGGATTATCATTACATTCTTTGGTTGTGGTATTTTATTTCTGGTGGGAATTACTTGAACTCATACATTCTCTATTTTATATCCTTTTTTATTAAAATTTTCTTTTCTAATGGGTGTAACAACAATGTCTCCCCATTGTTAATTTTGAATTGAGTTCCTTGACAAGTTTTCTTTGTTTTTTCTTTTGTTTTTTCTTGCGGGATCTTGTTGGTCCTCCTCTTGTTTTCCTCTCTATGCTATGGGAACATGCAAATCTTGAAGATCATTTTTTTGTTATTGAAATTAATCAATGGTTTATCTTATAATGGGTTATTTATTCTTGGCTATTGTCATTATCCTTGGCGAGTGGATTAAGGTGACTAAGCATCCACTTTCTCGATTACTCGAATGTCTTCTTGGATTGGCTTGTGGTGAGTGTTCATTATCTCCTCCCTATCTTTATATATGCTTTTGGGTGGACTCTTGGCCGACTTGTTGTATTGCCTTGTTTGTTGGCTAATTACTCTTCATGCTCTCAGGGTTTTGGTTTATTTTGTTCATTAGTCTCTATTGAAGTTGTTGATTGCTTGGTGGACTTTGATTCAAACCCCCTTATTGGTTTATTTTATGCATATCATCAGAATTCATTGGTCTACCTTATCTGCTATTATTTTCTCCATCTTTTTTCAGTCAAACTTGTATCTATTGCATTGTTTATATTGGATGGATGGCATTATGGCAAGCTAGCTAGTTTTTGTTATTTTAGTTGTTTCTTGTCTTGGAGATTTACTATCTTGGTTTATCAGGACACCTATGTTGTCTCCATCTTTGTTGTTTGTAGGACTTGGTCTATGTTGACAATTTCTATTCTGATGGTGATGGTTTTGGTGATTTGTCGTTGCTTCCTTCTAGATAACTATTTTTATGCTCTATCTATTTGGTTATTAACTATTGCCATGTCTACTGATTGAAAGGTTTATGGCCAACTTGTTGTTATTCTATCTTGGATGTTGTAGTCTTTATTGTTTGTCTTGCTTGTTTTTTTCCTGGTTATCCTATCTTACTTTTTTTATTCTAATATTTGATACTCATTTCAATCCATTTGTTGATTTTTCTTCTGGTGGGTTCCAATGTTGCATTATTTGTTTCTTGTTGGGGTTGGCTTTACGAATGCGTGCTATTTATGCAGGCTGTTCATCTCACGATTGTGATGCATTACACTATTATCTCTATTCCCATCTCATTTCGGTTAGGTTTGTGCAATCATATGCGCTGTCTATTCAGAAAGAGTGGTATTATGGATAGTTTTTCTTTGTCTTGTTCTCTTGGTTGTTTATCGGATTATCGAATTTTGGTCACGAATCTTTGCTATTGGAGCTGTAGCTCTAACTGTCTTTACTTGGTGCTATTTTTGGTTGGTTGCAGTCCATTTCTTGTGTTGGGCTATGCTGCCTTCCTTTACAATTGCTTTTTTCCAATTACTGATATGGATATTAAAAAGGGGGTTGTTTCCTGCCCTGAAAGATTCATTTATATATCATATGTTTGGGATGGTGTTAATTATAGGCTCATTGACTTGATTAGCGATTTGAGTTGTCTCTCTTTTCTTGTGGAGGGATTATATGCTAGTTTGCTTTCTTTTCTTGGATATGCCTTTTCATGAGGTTCTGGCTAAGATGGCTCATTCTCTTATGTTTATGTATTCTCATGTCAGGATGACTATATTGATGATACTTTTCTTGAATGGGACACCTTATCATTCAGCTCTTTGCAATTTCCTCTCTATATTAGATATGATTTTATTTAAGTTTGCAGGTAATAAAGCTCACAAGACTATCGACAATTGGGTGTTATCTCCTCACAGGTTTGTTGGCTATGATGGCTGTGATGATCTCACTCCCTTTTGGTTTGGTAGTAGCTCTTGTGATGTAACCCTTCTGTTGAAGTTTGGATGCTCATATTTGCATCTGCCCCAACTTGGTGTGGGAGCTGAGCACAATTCCTTACTATCATTCTCAGATTATATTGTTTTCATTTATCTTTTTGTCGTATTACCTTAAGCTTGTTCTAATATCTCTCTCATTAAAATTTTGCAGGTGATTCTCTCTTGTTCTCTTGCAGGTTTGCTCCATATTATCAGGCATTCTCACATCCTCTAGAGCATTGTCCTTAATCTTCCTTTAGCTTATTATGTTAATCATCTTGTATCTTTTGATTGCTTTAATGTCTTCTTTTGCTTTTGGATGTACTTAGATAGGGATTTACTCAGGTGATTGTAGCTCTTTGAGTAGTTAGGTTTATCCCCTTTAAACCCTCTTTTTTGTGGCAATAAAATACCCTACATGGGGTTTCCCAAAAAAAAAAAAAAAACCCTATACACGCAACCCTAAACACTAAACCCTAAACCTTAAACCTTAAAATACCATAAACCTTAAACTAACCCTAAACCCTAAACCCTAAACCCCAAACCCTAAACCACCCCCCCTAAACCTATAAACCTAAATCTAAAACTAAAATCTAAACCTAAATAACCTAAATAAAACCAAAATAAACCTAAACCTAAATAAAATTAAAATAAAATAAAAAACCTAAACTAAAACTTAAACCTAAACCTTAAAATAAATTAATAAAAAAATAAAATAAATGAAACCTGGTAAAATAAACCTAAGAATAAAACTAAATAAAATAATATTAAAATAATATATAAAATAAATAAAAATGTTCAAAATAAAAAAATAAAATAAAACTAAACCCTAAACTAAAAAAACCTAAACTGCATAAAATGAAATAAACCTAACCTCTAAATAAAATAAACCTAAACAATCAATACCTTAACCTACACCTAAACTAAATGAAATAAATTAAACTAAAATCAAGCTACACCTAAACCTAAACTAAAAGAAACCTAAAATAAACCTAAAATAAAACCCTAAAACCTAAACTTAAAAAAATAAAATAAAAAACTAACCTAAAAAAATAAACCTAAACTAAAAATCAAAAATAAAAAAATAAAACTAAACTAAAATAAATAAACATAATACAAAAAAATTAAACTAATTAAAAACAAAAATAAACTTAAATAAAAAATAAAATAAAATAAAATAAATAAAAAATAATCTAAATATACTAAATAAATTTAAACCTACCAGCTTATTTAATTTAAGAGAAACATAAATAAAAAAAATCCTAAACCCTAAACTGTAAATCGTAAACCCTAAAACCTAAACCCTAAACCCTAAACTCTTAACTCTAAACACTAAACCTACAACCCTATACACTAAACCCTAAACCTTATGAATCCATAAACATTAAACCCTAAACCCTAAACCCTAATCCCTAACCCCAAAACTTGAAATCCTAAATGTTGGCTTAATTAGCCTAATGTTCAATTTGATTAATTTTGATGATAACAAACAAATGCTTGGATGTTCTAATGAATATTTTTATGTTTCAGATATATCAATTGCTAATTACATATCCAATACATCTCACAAATTGTTAGAAGAAATTGCAAGAATAAAAGAATGAAAGGGATAATGTGAAGCTCATGATTTTAGGTTATATGACTATTCATATGAGTTCTTTGGCATGAATCAATTTGCTCACAACATAACATACTATTTTAATGAGGTTAATTTGTATAAATCTTTATTTAATTAACATTCAATTATATGTTTTTTCTAGCAATAAAATTGTCAAAGTAATAAATGATCATAATTATTAAGTATAATTATTTTATTTACTTAATATAATTAGGTATTTTAATTTAATTTACTGGTTATATGATAACTAACATATTTATTATTATATATAAATTATATCATAATTTTTAAATATCACATGTCAAAATTAACAAAATATATAAAATTTTGTATTTTAGCCAAAGTCATTGTTTAATCAAAGAATTCATATCTGATTTTATCTCCATCATTCCTTGGATTTTTCCTTTAAAATAAGTGGTTACTTCGCATTAAAATTGAATTTATTATGATTTTTAAACATTACTTGATTTTAATAATGGATGCATGCTACATGCTTTGAATATATTAAGAGCTACATGTGATTACTTTTGACTTTCCCATGTGAATAGCCAATTTTTTGCTAAATTTAATATTTGTTTAATATAAATTATATTTTATTGAATATTAAATTATCACATGATAGCATGAGGTTGTATAATATATTTATTTGAAATAATTTTTAAATGACCTTCTTGCCTATAAATAGCCCTCATTCTCTTCATGAAAGCATCCCTCATTCAAAATTCAAAATCTCTCCAGCAAATCTAAGAGAAAATCTCTTAAATGTTCTTTCCAAGTGTTCTCCAAATATTGCAAGATCAAATCCTTGGTTTGGAAGCTTCAACATCTTCAAGCAAGCAAGCCTTTTAAATTACTTGAGTTTGTTTTCTTGATCTTAATACTTCTTAGTTGTTCATGCTATTTTCACCATCTATTTCTTCTTTCTAATTTATACTTTTGGTGGATTAGTCTTTGAACATTGGTTTTCACATCAAAGCTTCTCAATCATTTTTTTGGTGAAAACTCTTGTGATAATTTGTAGGATCTATTTCAACTGAAATTTTAGCTTCCTACAAATTTCTTTTGGTTTCTTGAAATATTTCTTCTTTGGTCTTATTTTGAAAGATCATTTTTAGATCTATTTTAAGCATTTTAAAATAAATTATTGTGCTGAAATTATTTTCATATTTTCTAGATCTCTCTTTTTAATTGAAAGCTTACTAGCCACTTAGATCTATCATATACTTATTTTTCTTTATTTTGTGATCATTAGCATTAATTGAAAGAATCTTTTGGTTAAAAAAAAAAAATTACTCCTTGCTGAAATTTATCTTATCATGAAAAGAATATTGTGAATTTATTTTGAAATCATTTTGTATTATTCTACAAATTATAATAACATAAACATCCTAGTAAGATCACTTTAAGATATTTATTTTATTAAGTGAGCATTTTGCTTGCCAAATTTTTGAGTTGTAAAGTGATCATTTATAAGTTGTGAGATCACTTTTTTTTTTTCTTGGTATATTTGAGAGATTTACTTTATCAAAATTTATTATTTTGTATTTTTTTTTGTGTTGTAAAATTTATTTTGGGGTTGTACCCTTGTAGGAGTACATATTGTTGGGGTTACTTACCCCGTTATGGAGTACTTTTGTAAACCATTTTTCATTTAGTTATTCCCAATGGTGGCTGACGTAAAATTTGGTTTTGGGGTTTAGAAAAAATCGTGTGCCTCTTGTCTCTATTTACTTTATTGTATTTTTATTTTTTTGCATTTAGAATTATATCTTATCATTATAAAATCAAAATCTAATTTTCTATTTAAAATTAAAATTTAAGTTTTGAAAATTTTAATTATATTCACCCCTCTTGGGTTTTAGTGTCTCACTAAACCCTAAACCAAACTAACCACTAACACAGACCTAAGCCTACCCACAAATCTAACCACCTCTCCCCACATGCTAAACTCACCTCAAACCTATAACCCAAACCCCAAACCACTGTAATACCTACTAAACCCTCACTAAACCCTAGAAACCTAAACCCTAAACCTAAACTCTAAACCCCTAAACCTCAATCAATCTACCTAAACCTAAACTAAATCCTACCCTAAATCTAAGACCAAACCCTATAAATACCTAAACTGAGCTATAAACTAAAATAACCAAAAACAAAATAATCCTTAAACCTTAAACCTAAATAAATAAAACAACAAAACAAGCCTTAATCCCACTAGGTGGGGTCTACATGAATCCTTAGTGCCATTGTGTATTATGTGTCAAATTCTCATTTAATTGAATCTAAGATCATTTTTTATCTTAACCAAGTCTTTTAGGTCCTCTTTCTTAACATAAGGAAAATCTAATGCATCTACTCTCTTAATCATCTGGACGGTAGGCTTTTATGTGGCCAAACCATCTAAGCGACTCTCCCTAATCTTATCTACCTACTAACTTTTCCCATACTCATTTTGCATTCTATCTCTAAGGGTAAAGCCACTCATCCACTGAGCATCCTCATCTCTATAACACTTAACTTAGTCTTATGTTTCTCTTTTATTGGCCAACATTCTCTAAGTCATTGGGTCTTACCACCATCTTATAAAATTTTCCCTTAAGTTTAAGTGGAACTTTTCTATCATAATAGGCCGATGCATTCCTCCACTTCAACCATCCAACTTGAATTCTACTAATAATATCTCCATCTATTTCACCATCATTTTGAACAATAGAGCCTAAATATCTGATGCACTCTTATTAATGACTTGATCACCTAAAGTCATAATACTATCACTAAAACTTCTACAACTAAAATTACACTCCATATATTCAGTTTATATGCTTAGCGAAAACCTTTAGACTCTAAAGTTGACCTCCATAATTCAAGTTTTATGGACTCCTCTCTAGTCTTATCAACAAGAAGAATGTCATCGAAAAAGCATACACCGGTACATCTTCTTGTAAATGCCTGTAAGAACATCCATAACTAAGGTAAAAGATAAGGGCTTAATGTTGATCCTTGATGTAATCCAAATGAAATAGGAAAATAATTTGTCAATCCTCCTTGTGTTTGGACACAAGTGTGACTAATATACACATATGACTTGAATATAACCAATATTAACTTCTTTACTCTAGAACTCTCCAAAGAACATCTCTTGAGACTTTATCATAAGCTTTCTCTAAATCAATAAATATCATATGTAGATCCTTTTTATTTTCTCTATTCTTCTCCATCAAACCTCTTAACAAATGTATAGCATCCATAGTAGATCTATGAAACCAAGTGATTGTGAGAAACATCACTATACTTCTCAATAATTTTAATGTACATTAACTTAATTCTCTATAATTAGCACAATCTTGTGCATCACCTTTATTCTTAAATATAGGAACCAACAAACTCTTTCTCCACTCATGCATCTTTTAGTCTTTAAAATAACATTAAAAGATTTGTAAGCCAAGAAATTCCTTGATCTCCTAAACATTTCCACATCTATTGGAATATTATCGTCCTTTCTTTTCCACATTTCATTTTCTTTAAAGCTTCACTAACTTTACTAATAAATAAAATGAAATTCTCTATTTTTGTTTAGGGTATTAAGGTTGCTAAAATCAATCGTACTTTCAGATCCTTCATTGAAAAGTTTATTAAAATACCTCATCCACCTATTTTCAATATCTTTTTCTAAGAAAAGCACTTTATTATTTTCATCCTTAATACTCCTCACTTGAACTATGTCTTCTCCTATCTGTTTGGTTAACTTATACATACATCTTTCACCTTCTTTGGTATCTAATCTATTGTATAAATAAAACTAAATTTTTGCATCATATATTGCTTTCTTAGAATCTCTAATTTTATATCTTTCCCAATTCTCAGTTTACATCTAAACCAAGTTTTATAACAATGCTTCTTATTTCTTATCTTTTCTTGCACACTCGACTCCACCACCAACTATTCTTATTAAAGATGCTTTTCCTTTTGATTATAAACACATCTTTAGCAACTTATTTAATAGCACTTGATACTTTTCCCACATAAGCGTTAGCTTCCTTATGAACATACCAATCTTTAATTTCTTGTAGCTCTTAAAATATTTTTCTTTGTGTTCTTTAAGTGTCCCCATCTAATCTAGGACAATAATTAAGTTTATTTTTCTCTTACAACCTTTCATCTTAAAATCTAAAATAGATGTTGGGTACTTAAAATTTCACTTGGAATGACCTTATCTTTACAATCTAAGCGATCTATTTTTTTTATCAAAAAATAATCATGTTTTACTAGATCCATTTTATAAGTAATAATATGTTCATCTCTTTTCTTAAATAAAGTATTAACTACAAAATCATATGCTAAGGCAAAATCCAATATAGTCCTACCTTCTTCATTAGTCACTCCAAATCCATAACCACCATGAATACTTTTAAAATCTTCTACCACTCTACCAACATGTCCATTTAAATCTCCCCAATAAATACTTTTCTTCAAGAGGTATCTTTTGTATTAATCCCTCTAATTCATTCCAAAATTTTTCTTTTGAGCTTACCTCCAAACTACTTGAGCATAGACACTTATAACATTGATAATCTTAGTATCAACAATAATCTTTAAAGCTATAATTCTATCTCACATCTATTAATACTTATAACATTATCCTTCAAACTTTTATCTATAATCACTACACCATTTCTAGTTCGACTTTTGAATACCAAGGTTTAAAACCTAAACTATCAATCTCCTTAGCCTTCTCCCCAACTCATTTAGTTTCTTGAACACATAAAATATTTATCTTTCTATGAACCATAATATCTATTAATTCCATTAATTTACAAGAAGTACTATATTCCAAGATCCTAACCTAATTCTAGTTTCATGGACTAACTTCTTTTGCATCCATATAATGTGACCTAAACAAAATAAATAAATAAAATAAAATTAAAACCTTAACTGAAACCTAAACCTAAACTAATAAAATTAAACAAAAATAAAATAAATAAAATTCAAAACTAAAACCAAAAAAAAATAAAATAAACCTAAGAATAACAAACCTAAAAAAAATAAAAACTAAATGTAAAATGAAAATAAAATAAACCTAAAATAAAATAAAACAAAAACTAGATAAAAAACCTAAACCTAAAAAAATAAACGTTAATCTAAAACCTACAAATAAATAAAAAAATAAAATCTAAACCCTAAACTTAAAAAAAAAAAAAAAAAAAAAAAAAATCTAAAACCTAAAATAAAAATAAAATAAACCTAAAACTAAACTAAAATAAAATAAACTAAAATAAATAAAACCTTAACCTAAACCTAAAATAAACTAAAACCTAAACCCACACTTAAACTAAATAAAATAAATTAAACTAAAAATAAACAAAGCTTAATCCTAAACCTAAAATAAAAAATAAAACCTAAAACTAAACCTAAAATAAAAACCTAAAACCTAAACCTAAAAAATTAAAATAAAAATTGAAACCTAAATCTAAAATTTAAAAAATAAAATCTAAACCTAAAAAGTAAAATAAAATTAAAACAAACTAAAATAAATGATCGACATAAATAAACCTAGAAAAATAAAAAACATAAATAATTATAAAAATTAAAAAAACTAAAACAAATAAAAACTAAACTAAATAAACCTAAACATATTAGCTTAATTTAAGAAAAATAAATTAAAAAACCCTAAACCCTAAACCCTAAAATCCACAAACCCTAAATCCTAAATTGAACAAATCCTAAAATCACAGGCTGAAACTCCCTCCATGAACCTGACCACTAAAACCTAAAACCAAAAACCATAGGCCTTGACCACACGGATCCAAACTAAACCCCCTCCCTGACCCTAACCCTAAACCACTATCCACAGACCCTAAACAGCTAAACCTTCCACGGACCTAAATCTAAAACATACTGACCTAAACCCTAAACCAGAACACTGAGCCTAAAACCAAAACTAAACCCTAATCATACCCCAAACACTAAAATCTAAAAACAAACTAAAAATAAAACCTAAAAAAATAAATAAACCCTAAACCTAGCCTAATAATAATAAAATAAAATAAAAAACTTAAAACTAAACCTAAACCTAAAAAATAAAATAAAATAAATGAATAAAAAAATAAAATAAAATAAATAAATGTGAACTAAACTAAAATAAAATAAACTTAAGTATAAAATCCTAAATAAAATATAAACATATAATAAAATATAATAAACATAAAATAAAATTAAATAAAAACTAAATAAAACTAAACATAAAAAATAAACCAAACAAACTTACAATATAAAAAAAAAAAACCTAAACTAAAAAAAAACCAAAACCTACAATAAATAAATAAAATAACCAACCTAAACTAAAGTAAACTACTAAAATAAATAAAACCTAAACCTAAACCTAATGAACTAAACTAAACTTGCCTAAACTAAATAATATAAATAAACTAAAAATAAATTAAACACAACTAAGTAAAAATAAAACTTAAAGAAAACCTATAAATAAACTTAAAAATAAAACATAAAAGAAAAAATACCTAAAATAAAATAAAAGCCAAACCTAAACCTAAATATAAAATAAAACAAAACCTAAAAAATAAAATAAAATAAACAAAACTAAAATAAATAAACCTAATATATATAATAAACAAAATAAAAAAAAAAATAAACCTAAATAAATATAAAGAAAGAAACTAAAATAAATAAAATAAAACTAAAATGTTCTAAAATAAACATAAACTGTCGACTTGCTTAATTTAAGAAAGATCAACAAAAAACCCACAACCCTAGCCAGGCCTCTAAACTTAAGATCCTGAGCCCTAAACCCTGCTCTAAACCCTCCTCTGACCCTGGACCCTCAGTCAAACCTGACCCTCACCCTCCACTAAAACCATGAGCTAGCCAAACCCTAAACCACTGAGCCCTAGGCCCTATAACCTGACTGGGCCACTGATCCTATCTAATTACTCCCTGACCCTATGCCACTTCCTGAGTGCCAACTCCCTAAACCATCAAACTGGGCCCTACCCTAACTCCCTCCTAACCACTATCTGGGCTAAACTGGAGTCCAAGGCCACTGACCTTCACTAAACTCCTAAATCTGGGCCCTAAATCCTGACTTTAAACTTGACCCTAAACTTAAATCTGGGCTCTTAACAAACAAACTAAACCCCAACCCAAATCACACTAAAACCTTAAACCACTACTAACTCTAAACTCTAAACCACAAAACCCCAAATCTTAAAACCCAAAATAAAACCATAAACCTTGAATCTAAACCCTAAACCTTAATCCTAAACCTAACCTAAAATAAACATAAACATAAAGTAACTAAGTAAATAAAAAAATAAACCTAAACCCTAAAATCTAATAAACATAAACTGAAACCTAAACCCTAAGAATGGGTAGAACCTTGATGGCAAGACCATCACCGCCAACCAGGCTCAGTCTAGATCTAGCGTTAGAGGTGAAGGTGGAGGCGATGGTTATCGCAGTGTGGTGAGGAATCTGGAGGTGCTGGTGGATACAGAGGTGGCAGTTATGGAGGTGGGAAGAGTGACAGAGGTTACAGTCATGGTGGTGGTAGAGGGAGAGATCTGAATTTGAATTTATTCTATGTTAAAAAAAACATAAACCCTAAACTAAAACATAAACCATTAACCTAAACCCTAAACCAAAACCTAAACCCTAAACCCTAACCACCCAAAAAAATCTCTAAACCCTAAACCCTAAACCTTCTAAAATCCTAAACCCTAAACCAAATCTCAAACCCTAAATTCAAAACCTACAACCCAATCCTCCACCCCACAACACTAAACCCCCCTAAAAAACCCTAAAACTTCCAAACCAAATAAATAAAATAAATAAATTAAAGAACCTTTAAAAGTAAAAAATAAAATAAAACCTAAAATAAAACCAAACTAAACCTAAGCTAACTTAAACCTAAAAATAAAATAAAATAAAAAATTAAAACTAAAATAAAATAAAATAAATAAAAACCTAAAGTAAATTAAAAATATAAAATAAACATAAAAATAAAAAACCAAAATAAAATAAAATATACTTAAAAAATAAAATAAAAACCTAAACCTAAATCTAAAAATCAAAAATTAAATCTAAAAAATATAATAACATAAAAATAAAATTAAAATAAAAAATAAACCTAAACCTAAACCTAAACTAAAGAAAAAACTAAAATAAAAATCCTAAACAAAAATAAATAAAACTAAATAAAAATAAATCAACATAGTAAAATAAAATAAAGTAAACTAAAATAAATAAAAAAATAAGTAAACTAAATAAACTTACCTACCATTTGCTTAATTCAAGAAAAAATAAAAGTAAAAAGAAAAGATACCTTAAATCCTAAACCTAAAAACCTAAACCCTAAATCTAAATCTTCTAAATCCTACCTTAAACCTAAACTACATTTACATAAATTGAAACCTGCATCACTAATCCCCACTAAATTCTAAAACCCCTAAACCCTAAACTGAGCCTACCCTAAACTGAGCCCTCCTAAAGACCAAACTTTAAACCCTAAACAGGCCTAAAACCTAAACTAACTCAATTTAACCTACACTAACCTCTAAACCCACCCCAAATCCAAAACCCTTAACCCCTTAAACTAAACCATAAACTCTAAACCCTAACCCTAAATCCTAAACCTTAACCCCTAAACCCTAAACCCTAAACACTAATTCCTAATCATTCTGGTTTGGATTTCTCTCCCCAATATGTGAATCCATTTTGTTAACCATCAATTCCTTTTTGTTATGGGTGCTTTATTTGGTTGATCATTTTAAATTGATTAGGCAATGACTATGAAATCTCATTCTTCAATGGCTATGATCCTTGTTGAATTGGACATTACTAAGAGACACCCCAAAGAAATTTAGGCGGATACAAATTATGATTACATGCAAGGAATTGAATTTGAAAATTTTCATGTCTTTTGTTCTCACTATAAAATCCACGTGAATGATAATTCTGAATGTTTCATTCTTCATCCTCACCTAAAAAAGAAATTCCTTGTTAAGAAAACTTTTGTTCCTAACCTTAGGCCGACCACTATTAAATATCAAAAAACTACTTTGGAAAAAGGATTTTGTTTCCTCCGATTCAATCCTTGCATCCTTGTTGGTTTTGAGAGATAAAAATGAAGCTTTAATGGAGAACATAAATGAGGAATTTAATACTATGCATCATCCTAATTCAATGGTGAATATGGCTTTAATACACCATGATAATCAGTTAATAAACTGATTCCATATTCCAAATTTAGGATGATTTAGCTTCTTAAAAACTTTTATCTAATAATTTGGTTAATGATGAGGAAGGGTTTGGTTTTCCCACTTGCCTTCTTAATAAATCAGTTTTACGCTCCCTCCTTGTTATTCCGAAGCTCATTTGTCTTTAATAAATTCTAGTGTCTTGGAAGAAGAGAATTCACTTCTCATCGGAGATTTCTCTAAATCTGTGACTAATGGTGTTAAATACTTTTCAGATGATGATTCAAAGGGCAAAAAAAAAATGGCTTCCAAAATTTATATTCGAAAGAGAAACAAAATGTTAATAATGTTCCTCCCAAAATGCTAGGAAACACTAAAGCTCCTACAGCCTCCCTCTCTTCTCTCAATTAACTTTTACTACCCCCCCCCTTTCTTTTTTTATTAATTTTGAATGTTGGAGTGATTGATACCCTCTCTATTCATAACCGTATTAGAAATATTTACCATATACTTAATATTTACTTCATTATTATTCTTGATCCACTTATTCATGCTAATAAAATTAACCATGTTGCTAGAATGATCAGTTTCAATAAATTTTTCTCTAATGTTAGTAATAAGATTTGGTGTTTTTGGAATAACTTTATAGACATTTCCATTCTTGATGATTTTCATCAAGTTGTGAATGCTCAAATATCTTGTTGTGGTTATTGTGTTTTGGTCTCTTTTGTTTATGCATCTTGTTATAGATCTTGTAGAAATCTTCTTTGGGATAACTTGACTAATTTTGTCGCCTCTATCAATAAACCTTGGTTTGCTGGTGCTGATTTCAACACTATTTTGTTATCTTTTGAACGAAATGGTGGTTGCTCTCCTAATATTCACTCCATGGAAGAATTTTCCAAGATGATCCTTGATTGTAATTTGAATAATATTGGTTTTAAGGTTTTTAATTATACTTGGCAAAACTCTAGACTTTGACAAAGGTTGGACGAATTCTTTTTAATACTCATTGGATTACTCAATGGCTTATTACTTCTATAGATCATTTAAGCAGAACCTTGTTTGATCATGCTCTTTTTTAGGTTTCTATTAAAAATAATTCTAATAAATTAAAGAATTTCTCTCCTTTTAGATTTCAGAACATGTGGATTTAGCATATTAATGTTGACCACACTTTTAAAGAAAGTTCTCAACCTCCTCTTCTTAGGCCTAGGGATCTTCTAGACACTAAGACTTTCTTAGTCATAAGACACATCTAGTGATTAGGTGAACACTTAACTTAAATCTAGAGACTCAGAAGGGTTAATCATAAGATTAGGCTATGCCTTAGGGATTAAGGAGACACACCTACTCTATAGCCTAAATTGACAGTGTTTCTTCTCAAACCAAACCTCAAATTCAATTCAAATATAAAAACCAAATTCAAATCCAAATCAAATGATTGAAGCCCATGATTGAATCCAAAATCAAAATCCCTAATGATGATTTATCTTATAGCCTTAGCCAAATACAAATCAATCCAATTTCAATTGATTTTTTCAAAGATAAATTCAACCCTTCAATCAATTTATCAAATTCAAACTCAAACTCAACTTCAAATCATGATCCAAACCTATATCCAAATCAAATCAGATCCAAATTCTAGCCTTTAAGCCAATTTCATGGACTTAGCCAAGTTCTACGTAAAATCAATCAATCCTTCAACCAATCCTTCAATCATCATTCCAAGTTCTACCTAAAATCACAATCAAAACCATCAAGTAAATCATTCATGGTAGAATACAAAATCAAATGAAATTTTAGTCAAGTTTAAGCCTAAATTAAATCAAATCATGATTTGAATGTTAAGTCACAAATATATATAAAGAAAATGATAATGATAATAAAAGTTTTAATTTAACATACATAATCCATTTGAAATCTAAAATTGAACTACAAAAAAGAAAGAGAGAGAGAGAGAGAGAGAGAGAGAAAACCAATCAAACATCAAAAAATTTATTAAGAATTAAATCAAACTAAAAACTAAAATAAATGTTATATATATAATATATTAACCATTAAATCAAAAAATTAATTTATCAAATTATGAATCCATATTATCAATAATTATTAATCATAATTAAAATTATCTTACAACAAAAAGAGAGAGAGAGAGAGAGTAAACCAATTCTAAATATCAAACGAAATTTATTAAGAATTAAATCAAACTAAAAACTAAAATAAATGTTATATATATAATATATTAACCATTAAATCAAAAAAATTAATTTATCAAATTATGAATCCATATTATCAACAATTATTAATCATAATTAAAATTATCTTATTTTATACACATAACTTATAAATTTTCATTCAATTATTTACTAAAGTTATTAAAATTATGTAAAACATTTAAAATCATTTATTTAAAAAAATCAAGTTTCACCAAATTTTAAAAAAATGTGAAAAATAAAAAACTATTAAATGGCCTACTCCATGCTAATTTATGTGATCATGACAACACATAAAAAATTCAAAAAAAAAAAATAAATAAAAAGATGGAATGTGGGAAAAGTTGAGGCATGTAAGACAAAGTTGGCATCTCTCTCTCTCTCTCTCTCTCTCTCTCTCTCTCTCTCTCTCGACCAGAAAACATGACACACTAAAAAAAATGAGGCCCCATCTATTTTCTCATCTCCCTTCAGGAAAGAGAAGCTGAATCCCTCTCATTCCTACATCACTTAAGTGCAGCTCTCCCATCCTAGCCAGCCCTAAAAAAATAAAAAAAAAAAAAATCTCTCCAAGCACCTCTCCTCTTTGGGGCCTAAAAAGTGAACTCTCCCTCACATCCATCTCTTCCTTTCAACCAAGTGAAGCCTAGCCGATCTAAGCAGCATCCATGCCTCCTTCTTCCTCCAACAGGTGACCTCTCTTCCCTCACATTCTCCAAAATCAAGTCATGCAGTAGCATGTAGTAGTTATCTCATCGAGACTTCCTTGATCCCAACTAGCCCCCATAAATCCGACTACCTGTAGAAAGCACATGAAACATCTTATGAATTTTCTATTGATTGACCAAACCATGCCACTCACATTAGCCAGTGAACTCTCCTCGATGCCTCAATCCTCTTTCATAAATACCATGACTTTCTAGCCCTAAGCATCGGTCTCATTCTCATCATTTCTCCCATTGTATGGTCATAAAGAACCCCTTGAAGGTCTCTAGTAGATGGTTCTCATTAGTGTGAAGAAACAATCCCTACACTTGTCAATGGTGATTTGGTCCTCCACGAGCCCACCGTTGAGGTCTCTTTGGAGGAGATCAGATCGAAGAAGGTCCAGAAGACATAGATGACATGATTGCAGTCATGTCGAAGGCCCCTACTGTTATCCTTGCTGCTCCATAGATTGGTATTCCTTTGAGATAAATGAGCTAAGTGGACATAGAACAGGTACAAATATTGAAGTAGAACAGTATGCCAGGGATTTAATTGACCTGAAAGCCATCCTCAATGATTTGTATAGAAATTCCAAATCAAAGGCAATCTTTGGTAGTTCGAAGGGTTCTTTAATGATCATATATGGTACTCAGCTTCCAAAGCCTTTTGAACCTATTATTCTCAATGCCCTAACACATCATATATATAATCTAGGTGGATATTTTTATTCTTGATGAAATAAAGGAATACATTAGCTATGCTCCTAAGAGCGATGCACAAGACCATCGACCTTTTGATCTGCTGGTAATAATTAGTCCAAAGATTCAAAAGAAGGGAAGCAAAACATGCTTTGTTCATTGAAAGATGTTTGAGCATTGATGGATTTAAAGCTATGGTAGAGCAGCATCTGCAGGTGGAGGTGATAGTTCATGATCATTTTGGTTAACCTATCAAAATTGCTGCTTCTAGATGGATGGCTAGCATATTATAGCATGATTTTGATCATCTGAATGGGACTATATATGTGGATAAGATTGTTCTGAGAACATTCAAAAAAGTTGAGAATCTGGATTTTCCTCTTCTAGTAGGATGCCCAAAGCCAAGTGTCTATGAGCAAGTGAGGAGGAAGTGAACCATAAGAGTAAATAAAAAGAATGCTAGCTGAAGTATTGATCCAACCCAACAAACACCTCAATAGGGCTTTATTTCTTCCAAATGAAGCCACCTCTTAGTCAGAATCCACTAGACATTAGCTCTAGTGAGGTATAATTCTTAAATTCTTAGAAAACCTTAAGGATCTCATGTTTGATGTGTTGAATGTAAGCGTCATTAGGATCCAACTTTTAGAGCCCATGCACTTTACTTTTTAATCCTTGCTGAGAGTTTAGAGACGAAAGTAAGACTATTCATTTTATGTGTTTGAAGTGAATAATTTTGATTAGGTCAAATGGCATAGTGATTTGATTGCACCTATCAAGCCATGATTAACTCGTGGGCCATTTGATCTTTGACTAAATGATTAATCCAATATTTTATTTATTATTAAATTTAATCAGATCTAAAAAAATGAGTTAATCAATCTTTAGAATAAAAAAAGAAAAATAATATGTGATCAAACAAATTCCAAAAAAATTGTACAAATTAAATTATCATAAAATTTAAGTAAAACTTTGTATAAAAAAATTAACTAAACCAAAAACATTATAAATATTATAATCAATTATAAAAAGTTGTTTGAACACAATTTATTAATGTCAATCATAAAAATCAATTCAATCCATAATTGTTATATGTTGATCTTAAAAGTCAAAAAGAAAATTTAATTATGAGACATATCTTTGATTATAATTAATTTAACTATTAATTACAATTGACTAAGCTTTATTTGATTAGTTATTCATATAAAATATTTGAGGAAAATGATTAGGACTTCTTTCTTAATTATTTCGTCTAATTTATTTTCATTAAAAGATTGGATTTATGGAATAGGATTGGGACCTCTTTCCCAACCCATTCCTTAAATCCATTTCATTTGGAGGATAATTAATTTTGGAAAATTAAGTAGGACAAATTTATTAATTAATTGATTATTTCATTAATCAAATTAAAATTACAATCATATTTGATCTTTATTAATTAATTCATGGGTAGTATATCTTTAGGTGTTTAATAGCCTAGAGAGTTAATGAAATTATGATTTACCCATATGTATTGGAAAATCATAAAAGTAATTAAATTAAGTTTCTTAATCTAATTAATTAATAATTGTGAGCAATTGCATTAGGCCCTTTCATTTCTTAGGATCATTGCAAGTTATTTTCCATATCATGTTGGCTCATAATTATTTAATTAATTATTTTAAGGTAACATAGGTAAGGGTTAATTAGTGGATTTAATGCATATTACAACCTAATTAATCCATAAAATCCCTTAATTACATTTTATTAAACCAAATCAATTCACAAACATGGGAATGGGTTAGGATTAGCAAACTTTCCTTCATTTCATTAAATAAAATTGAAACATAAAAGTTAAAAGTGACATAAGAAACTTTGGTTTGCTTGAAATGTTTTTATTAAATATAATTGTCCTTAAGAATTAATTTAATTGAATAAAATCATGTGTTAATGTTTAATTATTCCTCTCCATTTATATTAAATGTTGTATGTCATTTGATTCATGCATTTATCTTTTGCGAAATTAACTAAATCAAATGGTACCCTTTATGTTAAGCTTGCATGTGTTGATTTTATTTAATATAAGTGTGGCTATTATCACTATTAAATCAAAGTTATTTTCAAAATTTTATAAGTCAACTACAACATTTGGAGTGATAATAGTTATAAATATTTATAAGCTTACATGTGTTTATAGCTTATAACATGTGATATGGAGTTCTATTTTTTTAGTCTATATGAATTTACATAAATTTTGAATGTTAACAAGTGTATAGTCCATTTGAAAAGGAGACAACATTTGTTTGAATTCATTCAAATATATTTCTATGTTAGAATTTAGATAGAACTTTAGCTCAGATGTATAAATAATTCAATTGAAAGAAATATAACTTTTGCATGATTTTCCATTCTTGTAGTCACTTGTACATTAATGTGTATTCAAGAATAGTGGATAAATATAATATGGAAATTTAAAGGATGCAAGTCTTTAAGTAGCCCCAAGGAGGTCTTTACCTCCTAGTATAACAATGGCAAAATCTACTTAAAACTTTTATACACTTGTATATGCATTTAGCTAATGAATGAAAATCTCTTATTTTAGCTAACATGTATAAATAATTCAATTGAAAGAATACAACTTTTCATGATTTTTTTAATCCTTGTAGTCACTTACATTCATGTGTATATTTAGGAATAGTGGGTATATCTAGACTGGACATTCTAGGGATCCAAACCCTCGAGGAGGTCTTTATCTCATTGCCTTGGTTTAATAATGGTGAAGTATCCACTTAAAACTTTTATACACTTGTATGTGCATTTAGCTAATGAATGTACATCTCCTTTTTAACTTTAGCTCACATGTATAAATAATTCAATTGAAAGAAATATAGATGTTGCATGATTCTCCATTCTTGTAGTCACTTGTACATTCATGTGTATTCAATAATAGTGGGTATATCTAGTCTGGACATTCTGGGGACACAAGGCTTTAAGTAGCCCCAATGAGGTCTTTACCTCACTCCCCTAGTTTAACAATGGCGAAGTATCCACTTAAAACTTTTATACACTTGTATGTGCATTTAGCTAATGAATAAAATCTCCATTTTCAATTTTTGCTCACATGTATAAATAATTGAATTGAAAGAAATACAACTTGTGCATGATTTTCCATTCTTGTAGTCATTTGTACATTCATCTGTATTCAAGAATAGTGGGTATATCTAATCTGACATTCCAGGATGCAAGGCTTTAAGTAGTCCCAAGGAGGTCTTTATCTCATTCCCCCTGATTTAACAATGGAAAAGTATCTACTTAAAACTTTGATACACTTGTATGTGCATTTAGCTAATGAATTAAAATCTCATTTTCTACAAATATATACATATCATCATCTAAGTGTGCTAAAACATATTATATGTGTATGTATATTTAGGATTAATATCATATGCATGTTAGATGTGATGGAAAGGAATGATTGATAATATGCCATGATAGTAATTCAATTGAATTAATAGGATACCTTTCATATTAAATAAGATTATGTAAAGTGAGCCTAAACTTAGGATTATGTTAAAATTTGTAAGAAGCCATTGATAAAAGAACTAAATCAAATTTGCATGCTTTAAAAGTGGCTTAAGATAGGGATGAAAGAGGGCAATCCTCTTTTCTTCTCTTTATACACTTAGTTGTTATGTGTAGTCAAATGAAACAAAAGAAAACACAATTAAAATTCTTAAATCAATTAAATAACTTCAAGTGAAACCAACCCTTCATGTTAAATTGAATCTTTCTAAACTTAGAGAACTATAACTCGAATGCCTAGCAAGACATACTACCCAAGCCTTAACACACAAATTAGAATTAAGTCACTACTTCTAGCTTTATGTTAGGGCGGTGCTTGGTATGATATATATTTTGGTTTATGATGTATTATTGTAGACTAGATCTTAAGATGTATACCTCATAGACTGGATGGTAGGATGTGATTAGTCTAATCATGTTTTTTAAAGGGGATTATGTTTAAGGGGCTGCTTAAAAATAAATATAAATGATCTCTTTGTAGGTTGCTTATGCCCCTAAGCATAATCCAAGTTTGGACAGGTGGGCTTGGTTACCCATGTGTAGGGTGCTAAGCCCAAATTATGATATAATTGCTTGAGATTGTATCTATGTTTAATTAACCTCTATTTTTTAGGTGTAGTTAGATTTACCTTTTCTATTATTAATATAATTTCTCAATTAGGAATTAGGACTAGTGCTATGGGGGATAATGATGAGCATTGGTTAGAAGGCTTTGTCTTGGGAGGCCATGTGATGTCTTTGAAGTGGAGCAAATTAAATTAAAGGAAAGAAATAAAGACATGAAGAATGAAGAATGAAGACACATAGCATTCATTGATTATAAGTTGTAATTATTATTTTGTAATTTTGGGTTGTATAAGGGTAGAGCTTCACTACATCTTTTCTTTGGGTTGTATGACGACTACATGGCCTTTTATTCTTTGATAGATAGTGTTATGATGAAATTAGCTCTTAGAAATGAAATTTTTTTACAACTACAAGTCATAACTAAAGTTTTAAATAATTCATAACCTCACATAAAACCTAGGCATTAAATCAAGATAATTAAAAGATTTAGCAACCCCTTAGAATGTTGTATGTCTCACATCATGCATGCATATTACTTCACTCTTGCTAAGAGGGTTTCCATCCTTGCACGATAGGGAAGGCTTGACCTTTGAGGGCCTCCTCTATGGTGGAAAACCTCTTTCCCAATTTAGACAATAATCTAACTTCATCATGTATATAGGCATATAAAATTCCAAAAACTTTGTCACAATGAAGTGTCCAAAACAAAATAAAATTTAAAAAGTTTTGCATTTGTAGATTAAGTCATTACTCATACCACTCATGCTCTTGTCTCTTAGGGAGTGGTTTTAAGGACTTTTGCCTCTTTCTAAATTAATAATAGCCCAACTATCTTGTAAATGCATAAGACTTGCTTACATGGTTTTAAAATCATAGGAGGAGTAAGCCCGGCCACTCCAGGGTTATAAGCCCAGTGTGTGTGGTTTATTCTCTTATGGAGGTAAACCTTATGCCCATTTTGCTTAGACTTAGGTCATGCTTTGGCTTATGCCAAAGCTCCCTAGATATAGTGCAGGTTGCTATTTCATTCAAGCTAGTAGCATAAATCCTCACTTCTCAAGTATTTCCATAACATTATGTTCTTGGATTATAAGTCCTAGCTTTCTAATAAAATGTTAACTTCAATAAAATTAATCTCTTAAACTTTAAACATATAAATCCCAACTGTAGGATAGATTGGAATGCTCACTCTTCTTCTAGTATCATGAGCATTTCCTCATTCCTTTTAATAAGTCTTCTCCTTGAACAATCCCATTTAATTTTCTGGTATAAACTATCCTTTGATAGTCTAGCCTTGAAATATTTGGAGACCTTAATTTCTACTTAAATCAAGAGAATTCCTAAGGAATTCCCATTCCTTATGATGTAATTAACTATGGGGGCTTTCCTCCATAGGGAATTTAATGAACTTGACTTAAATAAACCATACTTTACTTTTCCATGTAATGTAGGGAAAAGATCTCTTGTATATTCGAAGACCCATCATACCTTAGGAGTCCTTATTAGGTGATTAAGTCCATTATAGGGTGATGATTTCTATCTTTTGAGATAGTGCATCATACTTTAATGACATACCCGATCACTTCAATAAGTACCCCCTAAGATCTACATGGTGTCCCACATCTTGAAAATAAACACCACAATTAATTTTTTTAATGTTATGGCTAACAATTGGAAAGCTCCTTGGCATCCTGATAATTCAATTAGGGGGATGAATAGACTGGTTTAAAGCGAAATGACTTAAACAAAATGGTTTGGTGGAACAAGAATTATTTTAAAAATATTTTTGCTTATATGAAGGATATGGAAAATTTTGTTTGTGATCTTGAAGTTTCTGTTATGATGGAACCTTCCAAGATTATGGACTTGAATGAGGAGATCGATAAACTTGTTAATTTCCAAAATATGGAAGAAACTTATTGGCATCAAAAGGCTTCTAGTAAACATATTATAGATGGAGATAGGAATACTAGGTATTTATGTAATAAATAAAAAGAGCTTTAAATAATATTGAAAATTAGAAATGATAATGGACAATGGATTATGGAGAATAATGATATTGAAGATTTGATTATTAATTATTTTAGAAATATGGTTAACAGGTTGTTCTTATGATGTTATTTCTAAATCACACTTGATTCCTATTATTACCATGATGACAATGATTTGCTTACTATTTTTACTAATGAAGATGAAAATTTTAAAGTTCTTAATAGCATGAACATAGATTATGTTGCTGGACTGGAGGGTTTCACTACTCTCTTTTTTTTCAAAATTGTTGGTTTATTATTAAAAATTATTTGATTGATGTTGTGGTTGATTTCTTTAACGGTACTTCTTCTCCTAAATATTTTTCTATCACTTCAATTATTTTCATACCTAAGAAAGATAATCAGGACTATTGGAGTGAGTTTAGACCTATTAGTCTTTGCACATTCTTCAATAAGCTAATTTCCAAAATTATTGCCAACAGGCTTAGTCCTCTTCTTCATAACATTATCTTTCTCAACCAAACTAGTTTTGTTAGAGGTAAATATATTTCTTATAATATTTTATTCTTAATTCTTTACTTTAGAGGCTTAATTTAATATTTCTTAAATAAACCCTTTTCCATATATGGAAAAATCTCTAGTATATTTGAGAATCTTAAGAGTTCTTATTAGGTTTCCATTATAGGGTGATGATTTTCTTTCTAGATATTAATCACTTTTATATCTAAGATCTTTGTGTCCCAAATCTCAAAATAAACACCATAATTTTTTAATGTTATGGCTAACAATTGGAAAGCTCCCATCGATAATTTGATTGATGAATGAATAAGACTGAATGACTTAAACCAAATCTAGTTTGGTGGAATAAGCATTATTTTAAAAATATTTTTCCTAATATGAAAGATATGGAAAATTTATTTTTGTGATCTTGAAGTTTTATAAAGATGGAACCTTATGGATTTGAATGGTGAAGGATAAACTTTAATTTTCAAAATATGGAAGAAACTTATTGGCATCAAAAAGCTTCTAGTAAACATATTACAGATGGTGATGACAATACTAGGTATACATGCTTTAATTAATAAAAAGATAGCATTAATTAATATTCAAAAAATTAGAAATAATAATGGACAATGGATTATGAAGAATAATGATATTAAGGATTTGGTAATTAAATTTTAGAAATATGCTTAATAAGAGTTTCTTATGATGCTATTTCTATATCACTATTCCTTCAATTATTACTTGATGACAATGCTTTGCTTACTATTTTTTTTGGATGAAAATTTTAAAGTTCTTAATAGCATAACATAGATTATGTTCCTTTGGGTGGAGGTTTCACTCAATTTTTCAAAATTGTTGGTTTATTATTAAAAATGATTTGATTAATGTTGTGGTTAATTTAAATTGTAATCCTTTTCTAGATATTTTCTAGCACTTCAATTATTTTGTAAAAAAATATAATCTAACTATTTGAGTTTAGACCTATTATTCTTTGCACCTTCTTCAATTTAATCTCCAAAATTGATGCAGTCTCTTCTTTATAAGATTATCTTTCTCAACCAAACTGGTTTTGTTAGAGGTAAATATATTTCTTATAATATTTTACTTCAAATTAATTCATGATTTAGATGCTAAGACTAGAGGTGGAAATAATCTTTTCAAATTAGATATTACCAAAGCTTTTGATAATATCTCTTGGGATTTTTTTGATATTCTAAATTTATTTAGGTTTTGATAAATTTATTTTCTTATTTAAAATTATTGTATTAGCGGTGTCCTATTTTCTTAATGGGAGCTTTGGGTTTCTTTCCTTCCTCACATAGCTAAGATGGGGATATTTTTTATTATCATTATTGTTGAATAATTATCTAGAGCATCAATGATTTCTTCTTAAATAATCTAGTATCTTTAAACTCTTAGTGGTTTATTCCCATTTAAGCTTTGTTGATGATTTCATTATTTTTTCAATGCCATTCATCATATCAAGAATCTTAAAATCTTTTAAATACATTTCATAGAAAGTAGTCTTCTCAATGATAATAAAAGTTATTTTATTACTTCTTCTAGTATCTCCAATAATAAAATCAATCATATCCTACATATCACTAATTTTAAACATCAACATTTACATCTTAGGTACTTTGGTGCTCCTCTATTAAAGGTCCAAATGATCCCATCTTTTGATGAGTTAATTCAAAAAAATTAAAATTTCAATTCTCATTTTTTTTTTGCAGCTCACTATTCTTAAAGCTTTCTCAATTCAATTTTATATTTGATTCAACTATTATTCTATTATTCTTTAATTGATCTCTTTCTTAATAAATTTTTTGGGAATCTAATAATTCTATTAAGAAATTGGACATCTAACATAAATGTTGTGGTCCTTTGGGTGAAGGTGGTCTTAGTTGTAACCCATTCATGAAGCTATTATTGCCTTCTCTCATAGCTCTTGTGGAATTTTAGAAAGAATGACCTTTGGGCTAATTTTAAGATGGAAAAAAACGCCTATGTAAACACCCTCTTATCTATGCTTATAAATTTGGTGACTCATTTGGAAATGGCTTTTCTCCATTAAATGGGTTATTTGAATATCTTGGGGTATTGGATGTTCATCCTTCTTTTGGAAAAATAATTGGATTGGCAATGGATCTATTGACTCCCTTTTATACTCACTCTCTGTTATCAAAGCTAACACTTTTTGGTAACAATAATTGGAATGAAATCAAACTTGAAAATTACATCTCTATTTCTGTTTGATAACTTTAGAATGTTATTTTTTTTTAACAAACTTGATCAATTTTTTAAGCTCTCTTACAATTATAAATTCATTTATAAAGAGGTTTGGAATTTTATTAGAGATAAGAAAACATCCGTTAATGTTTTCATTAAATTTTGGAATAATATCATTCCCATTTTTTATTTGGTTTTAGTTTGGAGGATTTTGAATAACTTTATTCATGTAGATTTCTTGTTGGAATAAAGGGTTTTATTTACCTTTAAGTTTATTATTTATTGAAAATGTTAATCATGTTTTTTTTCAAATTTTATTATGGTTTGGTATGATAGTTTATTTAACCTAACTTTTTTATGGTTTCTTTCTTTATTCAACTTCTTGAAGCTTGTTTAGTAATGAAAGGTCATATCAAAATCTTAATTGCTATTACCTTTATTTAGTTCATTTGGATGGATAGAAATGATGCTAAATATCATGGTTTATGAATTATAAAATGATCTTTAGAACTAAAGAAATAATTTATGCTTTATTTAATGTTGATTTAATTAGTTACATCCATTTTAGAAGTTACAAATTAGGAAAAAAATTAGGTCTCATGTATGTTTTCTTTAATAAGGTTTAGGATTATACATTTTAAACCTAATGAGAACTTTATTAAAATCAATACTAATGGTTCAATTTCACTAACATGGTTTGGTGTATTATTAGAATTAAAGATCTTATCATTTATGCTTTTGCTTATTAGCATTTTCTATTATTTAAACATGGCTATTAAAATTTAGATTCAACATTTCTTTTTTATTTCATCAACCAAGTAACACACCAAGTTTTCTAAGACACAAGTGATGACAGACATAAATGGATAAAAAATAAGCATAAATAAATCAAAACCCTAGATAACTAGAACAATCTACTATAAAGACAGTTCCATAAGCAACATGTCAGATGCCATTCTTCAATTTCTCCAATTCTTACAGAACCACCCGACCTCTCAGTAGGGATCCACCATCAATATGATCTCTCCTCTGCCACCACCAGCTCATTGCTCCTCCTCCATGACCACCTGACTACCACCTCATATCCACCATTGCTTCCAAGATCCACCACCACACTCTTTGCCTCCATGGTGGGATCCGAGCTGGTTGATGGTGATGTTCTATCGTCAAGGTTCATTCAGGGTAGGTTTAGGTTTAGGTTTTATTGGGTTTTAAGGTTTAGGTTTATTTTTAATTTATTTAATTACTTTGAGTTAGGTTTAGGGTTTGGGGTTTGGGGTTTAGGGTTTTTAGTTTAGGGTTTAGGGTTTAGGTTTAGGTTTAGGGTTTAGGGTTTAGGGTTTAGGGTTTATAATTTTAGGATTTATGCTTTTAGGGTTTAGGGTTTAGGTTTAGGGTTTAGGTTAGTTTAGGTTTAGGGGTTTAGGTTTTAGGTTTAGGGGGGTAGTTTAAGGTTTAAGTTTAGATTTAGATTTATAGATTTAGTTATTTTATTTATATTTTATTTAGTTTATTTTATTTATTTATTTTTAGGTTTTATTTAGTTTAGGTTTTTATTTTAGTTTAGTGTTTAGTTTTAGGTTTAGGTTTAGGTTTATAGTTAGGGTTTTTTTTTATATTTATTTTTTAGGTTTTAGGTTTAAGTTTAGGTTTAAGTTTAGGTTTATTTATTTTAGTTTAGTTTATTTTTATTTTAGGTTTTAGTTTAGGTTTAGTTATTTTAGTTTATTTTAGGTTTTTAGGTTTAGGTTTAGTTTATTTAGGTTTATAGTTATTTAGTTTATTTTATTTTAGTTTATTTAGTTTAGGGGTTATATTTTATTTTGTTTATTTTAAGGTTTAGGTTTTATTTAGGTTTTTTTTATTTATTTATTTTATTTAGGTTTATTTTAGGTTTAAGTTTTATATTTATTTTAGGTTTTATTTTAGTTTAGGTTTAGGTGCATATTTTGGTTTTGGTTATTTTTTAACTTAGAACAAATTTAGATTCAACATTTTTCTTTTATTTCATACCAAGTAGTTTTTAGACACAAGTGATGACAAAAATGTATAGAGCAAATCAAAACCCTTATAAGAATAACCTATTAGTTTAAGTAGTAGGTTTATTCTTATTTCTCCATTTTAGATTTAGTAGGATCCACCATCATATCTATCTCCCTTTGGCACCTGGTTGCTTTACCTATTTAGACCACCTCCATATTAGCACCTGTTCCTTTATTATTTATAGATCTAGGCAGTGGTTAGGTGATGTTTATAGTGTAGGTTTAGCTTTGGTTTAGATTTAGGTTTAGGTTTTATGGTTTAGATTTAAATTTATTTAATTACTTTGATTTAGGTTTAGGGTTTAGGGTTTAGGGTTAGGTTTAGGGTTTAGTTTAGTTTAGGTTTAGGGTTTAGGTTTAGTGTTTAGGTTTTAGGGTTTAAATTTTTTAGGGTTTAGGGTTTAGGATTAGGGTTATTTAGGGTTTAGGATTTTAGGGTTTAGGTTTAGGGTTTAGGTTGTAGGTTAAGGTTTAGGTTTAGGGGCTTAGGTTTAGGGTTTTGGTTTTTTTTTTAAGAAATTAGGTATGTTTAATTTATTTATTATTTAGTTTATTTATTTTTTATTTTATTTTACTTTTATTTAGTTTAGTTTATTTATTTTAGGTTTATTTTTTTTTAAGTTTAATTTTATTTTAGTTTATTTGGTTTAGGTTTGGGTTTAGGTTTCTTTTTTACAAGATTTTTTATTTTTATTTTATTTTTTAGGTTTGGTTTTATTATTTTTAGGTTTAAGTTTAGGTTTTATTTATTTTTTAGTTTTAGTTTTTTATTTTAAGTTTATTTTTAGGTTTAATTTTTTAATTTAGGTTTAATTTATTTTTAGTTTATTTTATTTTATTTATTTTAGGTTTAGGTTTAGGTTTAAGTTTTATTTATTTTAATTTAGTTTCTTTTAGTTTAGGTTTAGGTTTAGGTTTATTTTATCTTGTTTATTTTATTTTTTTATTTTTGTTTTTTTTAATTTAGGGTTTAGGTTTATATTTATTTTATAGGTTTAGGCTTTATTTAGTTTTATTTTATTTAGTTTATTTTATTTTATTTTATTTTATTTTTACATTTAACTTTTATTTTATTTAGGTTTTATTCTTAGGTTTATTTCATTTTAGTTTAGTTTAGGTTTATTTATTTTATTTTGGTTTATTTTAGTTTATTTATTTATTTTTTAGGTTTAGGTTTAGGTTTAGTTTAGGTTTTATTTTATTTTATTTTTTTATTTTATTTAGGTTTAGGTTTTTTTTATATTTTTTTTAGGTTTTATTTAGTTTAGGTTTAGGTTATTAGGTTTTAGTGTTTAGGTTTATTTAGAAATTTAGGTTTAGGTTTAGGTTAGGTTTATTTTTATTTAGGTTTAGTGATTTTAGGGTTTTATATTTAGGTTAGTTTAGGTTTAGGTTTATTTAGTTTTTTATTTTAGGTTTAAGTTTTATTTTAGGTTTAGGTAGGTTTTTAATTTTATTTAGTTTAGTTTATTAGGTTAGGTTATTTTAGGTTTAGGATTTATTTATTTTATTTTATTTATTAATTTTAGGTTTATTTTAGGGTTTAGGTTTAG
This sequence comes from Cymbidium sinense, assembly GCA_021442155.1. Lineage (NCBI taxonomy): Eukaryota > Viridiplantae > Streptophyta > Magnoliopsida > Asparagales > Orchidaceae > Cymbidium > Cymbidium sinense. The sequence goes on from JAKCPB010000937.1 coordinate 92,256, forward strand.
TTTTATTTATATTTTATTTTAGTTTAGGTTTTTTAGGTTTATAGTTTAAATTTAGGTTTTTATGGTTTAGGTTTAGGGTAGATTAGGTTTAGGTTTAGGTTGTTTAGGTTTATGGTTTTTTCTTTTAATAGAGAACAAATTCATATTCAATATTTTTTTCTTTTTTTTCATTAGTAACACTCCAAGTTTTGTAAGATAGAAGAGATGACATAGATATGGATAACAAATGAGCACATATAGGGTAAATCAAGAACCTAGATACTAAAATCATCTATCTTGGAGTCCATAAAGTCAAATCGATCATTCTTGGTTCTCCAATTCCCATTAGAATTCAGCCTAGTTATGGGATTCATCATATCTTTGATCTCTCCCCTCACCACCATAGTTGTAACCTTCATCACTCTTCACTCCAGTACGTGAATTCACAACACCTCCAAATCCCCAGACTTGTGACTTTGCCTCCACCATCTATAGTTTTGGTGATGTTTCATCAAGGTTCTATTTGGGTTTTAGGTTATTTAGGGTTTAGGTTTTATGGTTTAGTTTAGGGTTTAGGGTTAGTTTAGGATTTAGGTTTTAGGGTTTATGGTTTGGGGTTTAGGTTAAGGGTTGTTAGATTTAGAGTTTAGGGTTTAGGGTTTAGGGTATAGGGTTTTAGGATTTAGGGTTTAGGGTTTAGTGTTTAGTGTTTAGGGTTTAGGGTTTAGGGTTTATGGTTTAGGGTTTAGGGTTCAGGATTTTAGGGTTGTAGGTTTAGGGTTATAGGTTTAGGGTTTAGGGTTTATAGTTAGTTTTAGGGTTTAGGGTTTAGGGTTTAGGATTTAGGATTTAGGGTTTATGATTTTATTTTAAATTTAGGTTTATTTTTTAGTTTATTTTTTATTTATCTAAGTTTATTTTATTTTTTATTTTTAATTAGGTATATTGTTTATTTTTATTTAGTTTATTTATTTATTTTATATTAGGTGCGCTATTTTAGTTTATTTTTTAGGTTTAGGTTTATTTTTTTAATTCAGGTTTATTTTTATTTTCTTTTTTAAGTTTAGGTTTTATTATTTATTTTTAGGTTTAGGTTTAGATATTTTTGTTTTGGTTTAGGTTTTAGGTTTCTATTTTAGGTTTTATTTTTTAGTTTAGGTTTAGGTTTAGTTTATTTTTAGTTTGACTTTAGGTTTTATTTATTTTAGTTTAGATTTATGTTTATGTCTATTTTTATTTTAGGTTTAGTTTTTTTTTTAGTTTAGGGTTTAGGATTTATTTGTAGGTTTATTTTTTAGGTTTAGGTTTTATTTTGTTATATTTTTTGGTTATTATTTTATTTTAATTTTAGGTTTAGTTTTTTTATTTTATTTAAGTTTTTTTTTAGTTTAGTTTTATTTATTTTATTTTTGTTTACTTTTTTATTTTAATTTTTTTTTTTTTAGGTTTAGGTTTCTTAGGTTTAGGTTTAGGATTTAGTTTATATTTTATTTTGGTTTATTTTTATTTATTATATTTTTAGGTTTTATTTGGTTTAGGTTATTTTTTTTAACTTTTTTTAATTTTGTTTAGGATTTAGTTTAGGGTTTAGGGTTTATGGTTTATTAGGTTTTAGGTTAGTTTAAGTTTTAGTTTATGATTTAGGGTTTAGGTTTTATTTTTTAATAGAACAAATTTTCAACATTTCTTCTTTTGATTTCATCATAGTAGCACCCATGTTTTTGACATAGCGACAACATAGATAAAAATGAGCACCCATAGAGAATCAAAATTAGATAAGTAGGGTTTATAAAGGGTTCCATTAGGTCAGTTTCATTCTTATTCTATTTAGGTTTTTGGGATCCATCATCATATTTTAGTTAGTTTATGGTTTAGGTTTAAGGTTTAGGGTTTAGGGTTTAGGGTTTAGGGTTTAGGGTTTATGGTTTAGGGTTTAGGGTTTAGGTTTAGGTTTAGGGTTTAGGGTTTTAGGGTTTTAGCATTTAGGGTTTAGGGTTTAATTTTATGATTTAGGTTTTTTGGGTTTAGGGTTAGTTTTAAGACTTAGGGTTTAGGATATAGGATTTAGGGTTTAAGTTTTTTAATTAAGTATAGGTTTAGTTTATTTATTTAGTTTACTATTTATTTATTTGAGTTTATTTTATTTTTATTTTTTTAAGTTTATTTTTTATTTTTATTTAGTTTATTTTATCTATTTTAAGTTTATTTATTTTAGTTTAGGTTTTCATTTTAGTTTATTTTTTACATTTAATTTTACTTTTAGTTTTATTTTTTATTTATATTTTAGGTTTAGGTTTATTTTATTTTAGTTTAGGTTTAGGTTTATTTTTAGGTTTATTTTTTTAGGTTTAATTTTTTAGTTATAATTTAGGTTTATTTTGAGTTTATTTTATTTTATTTATTTTAGGTTTGGTTTTATTTTTTTATTTTTAGGTTTAGTTTTTTTTATTTTAGATATAGGTTTGAGGTTTTTTATTTTAGGTTTAGATTTAGTTTATTTTAGGTTTAGGTTTAGGTTTTATTTATTTTAGTTTAGTTTATTTTAGTTTAGGTTTTAGTTTTTTAATTTAGTTTAGGTTTTAATTTTTATTTTATTTTTTATGTTTTATTTAGGTTTATTTTTTTGGTTAAGGTTTTTTATTTAGTTTTTTATTTTATTTTATTTTAGCTTTATTTTATTTTATTTTACATTTATTTTTTATTTTATTTAGGTTTTTTAGTAATAGGTTTATTTTATGTTTTAGTTTAGTTTAAATTTTTATTATTTTTATTTTAGTTTGTTTTTATTTTTTATTTTATTTTATTTTTACATTTATGTTTAGGTTTTAGTTTAGGTTTTATTTTATTTTATTTATGTTTAGGTTTTTATTTATTTTCTTTTTTAGGTTTTATTTAGATTAGGTTTAGGTTTTTTTAGTTTTAGGTTTTAGGTTTTAGGGTTTAGGTTTAGGGTTTAGGGTTTGTTTAGTTTAGGGTTTAGGGTTGTAAGTTTTAGGGTTTAGGGTTTGTTTAGGGTTTAGGTTTAGAGTTTATGATTTAGGGTTTAGGGTTTAGTTTTAAGGTTTAGTTTAGTGTTTAGAGTTTTAGGTTAAGGGTTAGTTTAGGGTTTAGGTTAGTTATGGTTTTATTATTTTATTTTTTTAATTAAGTAAACTTAGAGTTTGAGGTTTATTTAGCTTATTAGTTTATTTTATTTTTTATTTTTATTTAGGTTTATTTTTATTTTTATTTTGTTTATTTATTTTAGGTTTATTTATTTTAGTTTTAGTTTTTTATTTAAGTTTATTTTTTTAGTTTTAGGTTTAGGTTTAGGTTTATTTTAGTTTAGTTTTATTTTATTTTTAGGTTTAGGCTTTATTTTTTATTTAGGTTTAGGTTTAGGTTTTATTTTATTTATTTAGGTTTAGGTTTTAGTTTTATTTTAGGTTTTTAGGTTTTATTTTTAGTTTAGTTTTAGGTTTATTTTAGTTTATTTATTTTATTTAGGGTTTAGGTTTAGGTTTAGGTTTAGTTTATTTTAGGTTTAGGTTTAGGTTTTATTTATTTTAGTTTAGTTTATTTTAGTTTAGATTATTATTTTATTTTATTTTAGTTAGGTTTTCTTAGTTTAGGGTTTATGTTTATTTTTTTTATTTATTTTTAGGTTTATTTTTTAATTTTAGATTTTATTTTTATTTTAGGTTTATTTTTTATTTTTAATTTAAATTATTATTTTATAATTTAGTTTAGGTTTTTTTTTTATTTTAGTTTAGTTTTATTTTTTTATTTATATAGTTTTATTAGGTTTAGGTTTAGGTTTTAATTTAGGTTTTTTAATTTTATTTTATTTTATTTTAAGTTTATTTATTATTATTATTTTTGGTTTTATTTAGTTTAGTTTTAGCTTTTTTAACATTTTAGGGTTTAGGGTTAGTTGAGGGTTTTGGGTTTATGGTTTAGTGTTTGGGGTTTATTAGGATTTAGGGTTTAGGGGATTTGGTTTTATTATTTATTAGTTTATTTTATTATTAGTTTTATTAGTTTAGTTAGTTTAATATTAGTTTTTATTATTATAATTATTAGTTTATTTTATTATTTATTATTATTATTAGTTATTAATGGGTTATATTTAGTTATTTAGTTTATTTAGTTGGTTCAATTTTAGTTATTAGTTTATTATTAGTTTTTATTTATTATTATTATTAGTTTGTTATTTATTAGGTTTTATTTATTATGGTTTTATTATTTGTTTGTTGTTTATTAGTTTTAGTTATTAGTTTATTAGTTAGTTATTTTATTTTATTATTAGTATTATTAGTTATTATTATTATTAGTTATTATTATTAATTAGTTTATTATTATTATTATTATTATTATTAGTTTTTTATTATTTTTGTTTTTATTATTATTAGTTATTATTTATAGTTTTTATTTAGTTATTAGTTTGGGTTTTATTTAGTTTAGTTTTATATTTAGGGCTTAAGTTTTATTAGTTTGTTTTAGTTTATTATTATTAGTTTAGTTAGTTTAGTTTTTAGTTTATTAGTTTATTAGTTTTGATTATTTATTTATTATTTTATTAGTTTTTTTAGTTAGTTTATTTAGTTGGTTATTAGGTTTAGTTTAGTTTAATTATTCTTTGGTTTTAGTTTTAGGTTTAGTTTATTTTAGTTTTTTAGTTATTATTTATTTTTAATTTTTTTTTTTTTATTAGTTTTTTTATTTGTTTTAGTTTTATTAATAGTTTTTTTAGTTATTATTATTTTTGCATTTAGGTTTTAGTTAGTTAGTTATTAGGTTTAGGTTTATTATTTATTTATGGTTTCTTTAATTTATTAGTTTATTTTATTTTAGTTATTATTATTATTTGTTAGTTTTATTTATTATTATTATTATTAGTTTTTTTATTATTAGTTATTAGTTAGTTTTAGTTTTATTTTATTATTATTAGTTTGTTATATTTAGTTTATTATTAGTTTTATTTTTTATTAGGGTTTAGGTTTATTTTATTAGTTTGGTTTATTATTATTATTATTAGTTTAGTTTTTAGTTTAGTTATTAGTTTAGTTTTTTTACTTTTATTAGTTTAGTTTTAGTTATTATTAGTTTTAGTATTATTATTAGTTTTATTATTATTATTATTAGTTTAGTTATTATTATTTATAAGGTTTATTATTTAGTTATTATTAGTTTATTTTTAGTTTATTTTTAGTTAGTTATTTATGTATAGTTATTATTAGTTTTTTTAGTTTATTAGTTATTGTTATTATTATTAGTTTTTATTATTAGTTATTAATTAGTTTATTTATTATTAATTGGTTTGCTTTAGTTTATTAGTTTTTTTACTTATTGGTTTTAGTTTATTATTATTAGTTTTTTTTGGTTTAGTTTTTTATTATTGGTTTATTAGTTTTAGTTTTATTATTATTAGTTTTAGTTTATTGGTTTATTAGTTTATTATTAGTTATTTGTTCAATTTTATTAGTTTATTATTAGTTATTATTATTATTTATTAGTTTAGTTAGTTTTATTAATTATTAGTTTAATTATTATTGAAGTTTAGTTTTTATTATTAGTTTGTTGGTTGGTTGTTATTATTATTATTATTTATTATTATTATTATATTGGTTTATTAGTTTTATTAGTTAATTATTAGTTTAATTTTAGTTTATTATTTAGTTTATTATTATTATTAGTTTTTATTAGTTTATTATTATTAGTTTTATTATTATTAGTTATTAGTTTATTATTTAGTTATTAGTTTTAGTTTATTTTGGTTATTATTAGTTTAGTTAGTTAGTTAGTTAATTTATTATTATTATTATTATTATTATTATTATTATTATTATTATTATTATTAGTTTTTCATTTATTATTTTATTAATTAGTTTTATTAGTTTATTATTAGTTTTATTTATTTGTTTTATTTATTAGGTTTAGGTTTTTTTTATTAGTTTATTAGTTTAGTTAGTTAGTTTATTATTATTATTAGTTTTAGGTTTAGGGTTTAGGTTTTATTAGTTATTAGGTTTTTTATTAGTTAGTAGTTTTTTGTTATTATTATTATTAGGTTTGGGTTTAGTTTTAGTTTAGGGTTTAGGTTTTTAGTATTTGGTTTTATTATTAGTTAGTTATTACTTTATTATTTATTATTAGTTTAGTTAGGGTTTAGGTTTATTAGTTATGGTTTTATTAGTTTATTAGTTTAGTTATTTAGTTTTTAGTTATTATTAGTTATTTATTAGGTTTTAGTTTATTTTTTATTAGTTTAGGTTTTTATTAGTTATTAGGGTTTAGGTTTTTTTAGTTTAGTTATTATTTTGGTGGGTTTAGGTTTTATTGGTTTAGTTTATTAGTTTAGTTTTAGTTTAGTTTTTAGTTTATTATTATTATTATTATTTAGGTTTGGTTAGTTATTAGTTTATTTTATTAGTTTAGTTAATTAATTAGTTTAGTTTTATTATTATTATGGTTTGGTTTATTTTTTAGTTTTAGTTTAGTTTATTAGTTTATTATATCAGTTTTATTATTATTATTATTAGTTTTATTAGTTTATTAGTTATTACTATTAGTTTAGTTTATTAGTTTTATTAGTTTTAAGTTTAGTTTTAGTTTAATTTTAGTTAGTTTTAGTTTATTATTATTAGTTTATTAGTTTTTTTACTTAGTTTTATTTATTTTTATTAGTTTAGTCATTAGGTTTAATTTATTATTTGGTTTATTATTTAGATTTTATTAGTTTTTATTAGTTTTTTATTAGTTTTATTATTATTATTATTATTATTATTATTAGTTAGTTTATTATTATTATTTATTTTATTATTATTAGTTTTTTATTAGTTTATTAATTTGGGTTTAGGTTTTATCATTAGTTTTTTATAATTTTTTATAATTATTATTATAATTATTATTAGTTTAGTTAATGGGGGTTTAGGTTTTTAAGATATTCTAGGGGTTTAAGTTTTATTAGGATTTATTAGTTTAGGTTTATTTAAGTTAGTTTATTATTATTTAGTTTATTATTGGTTATTAGGTTTATTATTATTATTATTATTAGTTAGTTAGTTTTAGGTTTAGGTTTATTTTTATTATTATTATTAGTTTAGTTTGGTTTAGTTTATTATTAGTTGGTTAGTTGGTTTAGTTTTGGTTTTATTATTATAATTTGTTATTATTATTATTATTATTATTATTATTATTATTATTATTATTATTATTATTTTTATTATTATTGTTGTTGTTGTTGTTGTTGTTGTTGTTGTTGTTGTTATTAGTTAATTTGTTATTATTAGTTTTAGTTTTAGTTATTCTGGTTTATTAGTTTAGGTTTAGTTTAGTTTACTTTAGTTTATTAGTTAGTTTGGTTTATTAGTTTTCATTTATTATTATTATTTAGTTTAGTTTATTATTATTAGTTTATTATTTGTTTAGTTAGTTTAGGTTTTTTTAGTTATTATTAGTTTTTTAATTAGTGGGTTTAGTTTATTAATTTATTAGTTTTATTAGTTTAGGTTTTAGTTATTATTAGTTTATTATTTGTTATGTGTATAGTTATTAGGTTTAGTTTTATTCTTAGGTTTAGTTTATTAGTTTAGTTTATGTTTTAATTTAGTTTAGTTTATTATTAGGTTTTAAGTTTAGTTTATTATTTATTATTTATTAGTTATTATCATTATTATTAGTTTTATTATTTATTTAGGTTTTATTATTAGTTTAGTTTATTAGTGGTTTATTTATTATTATTAGTTAGTTTATTATTTATTAGTTTTATTATTATTAGTTTATTAGTTTGTTAGGGTTTAGTTTTAGTTAGTTTATTAGTTATTGTTTTATTATTATTATTATTATTTGCTTTTATGGGTTTAGTTAATAGTTTAGTTTTAGTTTTTTCATTATTATTATTATTATTATTATTGTTATTATTATTATTATTATTATATTATTATTTATTTATTATTAATTTATTAGTTTTATTAGTTTTTTTTAGTTGGGTTTAGTTTAGTTTTATTAGTTTTAGTTATTGGTTTAGTTTATTATTAGTTTGGGTTAGGTTTTATT
>JAKCPB010000938.1:0-99513 GCA_021442155.1 Cymbidium sinense
TAAAATTAAATAAAGAGATTAAATGAAAACACGGACACAAAAAATAAACCAAAAAAATAAAACAAAATAAATAAAATAAAATAAAACAACTAAAAGATAAACTTAAGAAACTTAAAAAATAAAATAAAATAAACCAAAAAACAAAAAATATAAACTAAAATAAATAAACTAAAAATAAACTAAACAAACTAATTAAATAAAATGAATAAATAAAATAAACCTAGTAAAAATATTACTAAAATAAAACCAAAATAAAATCAACTAAACTAAAAAAAAAAATAAAAACCCAAAAATAAAACTAAAACCTAAACTTTAAATAAAATAAATAAACTAAACTAAAATAAACAAAAATAAATAAACTAAAATCAATAAACTAAACTAAATAAAATAAAAAAACCTAAAAAAAATAAAAATAAATAAAAAAATAAACTAAAACTAAAAAAACCTAAACTAAAATTAAACTACAATACAATAATAACAAAAAAAAAAGAAGCCTTTATCCACTAATCTACATGAATCCTTCATCTCCATTGTGTCAATTATGTGTCAAATTCTTATTTAATTCAAGTATACTAAGGTCATTTTTATACATCTTATAGTCTTTTAGGTCTACCTCTACCTTTCTTAAAATAAGGCAAATCTAATGCATCTACTCTCCTAGCAGGGTCATCTAGGCTTTATGTGGCCAAACCATCTAAGGCGACTCTCCCCAATCTTACTCGCCCTTTGGAGCTACTCCAACTTTTCCCCAAACATACTCATTTCCACTTTATCTCAAGAGAAAACTAATCCACTTGAGCATCCTCATCTCTGTAACACAGTCTTATGATTCACTTTTTTGGCCAACATTTGCACCATAAGTCATTGCAGGTCTTACCACCATCTTATAAAATTTTCCTTAAGTTTAAGTGGAACTTTTCTATCACAATAGGCCATATGCATTCCTCCACTTCAACCATCCAACTTGAATTCTACTAATAACATCTCCATCTATTTCACCATCATTTTGAATAATAGAGCCTAAATATCTGAATCTCTCACTCTTACTAATGACTTGTTCACTTGTTGTCACAACACTACCACTAGAACTTCAACTAAAATTACACTTTTGTATATTAAGTTTTAGATCTACTTAAATGAAAACCTTTAGAAATGTTGAACTCCATAATTCAAGTTTCTCTTGGACTCCTTCTCTAGTCTTATCAACAAGAAGAATGTCATCATAAAAGCATACCAAGGTACATCTTCCTATGTAGTAAGAACATCCATAACTAAAGCAAAATATAAGGGCTTAAAAGATCCTTGATGTAATCCAACTAAAAGAGGAAAAATATTTTGTCAATCCTCCTTATGTTTGGACACAAGTAAAAAACTCTAGTATACATATCCTTAATGACTTGAATATAACCAATATTAACTCCTTTCTATTCTAGAACTCTCCAAAGAACATCTCTTGAAACTTTATAATAAGCTTTCTCTAAATCAATAAATATCATATGTAGATCCTCCTTACTTTCTCTATACTTTTCCATCAAACCTCTTAAAATGTATATCATCCATAGTAGATCTACGGCATGAAACCAAATTGATTGTGAGAAACTTTTATCACATCTCACTCGATTACTCTCTCCCAAAATTTTAATGTATGACTTAAATTCCTCTATGTGCACTCTTGTGCATCACCTTTATTCTTAAATATAACCAACAAACTCTTTCGACTCATCGGCATCTTTTTTAGTCTTTAAAATAACATTAAAAGATTTGTAAGCCAAGAAATTTCTTGATCTCTAAACATTTTCACACTTCTATTGGAATATCATCGGTCCCTATTTTTCCACATTTAATTTTCTTTAAAGCTTCTCTAACTTCATATTTACTAATACAATGATAAAAATAAAATTTCTATCTTTGTTTAGGATATTAAGGTTGCTAAAATCAATCGTACTTTCAGATCCTTCATTGAAAAGTTTATCAAAATACTTCATCCACCTATTTTCAATATCCTTTTCTAAGAAAAATACTTTATTATTTTCATCCTTAATACACCTCACTTGAACTAGGTCTTTACTTCTCCTATCTCTTTGGTTGGCTAACTTATACATACATCTTTCACCTTCTTTGGTATCTAATTTATCGTATAAATCACTAAAAGCTAAATTTTTTGCATCATATATTACTTTCTTAGAATCTCTGACTTTATATCTTTCCCAATTCTCCAAGTTTTTACATTTAGACTAAGTTTTATAACAATACTTATTTCTTATCTTTTCTTGCACTCGACTCCACCACCAACTATTTTTGTTAAAGAAGCTTTTCTTTTGATTCTCCAAGCACATTTTTAGCAACTTGCTTAATTTCACATGCAACTTTTTCCCACATAACATTAGCTTCCGTATGACTATCCCAAATTTGAAGCTCTTGTAGCTTGCTCTTATTTTTATTTGTGTTATTTAAGTGTCCCCATCTTATCCTAAACCTAAACCTAAAAAATAAACCAAAATAAATAAACCTAAAATAAATAAACTAAAACTAAAAATAAACCTAAATAAAAATAAAATAAAATAAATAAAGTAAATAAAATAAACTAAAATACCTAAAACCTTTACTTAATTTAAAAAGATAATAAAATAATAAAATAAATAAAAAAAACCCTAAAACCCTAAACCCTAGGCCACAAAACACAAAACTGAGCCTAAACCAAAACTGACCTACCATAATCTACTCCAAACCATGAACCCCCTAAACCTACCCAGGCCACAGACCCTGAGCCTACCAAACCACTAAAACCACAAAAACCTGAACTAAACTAAATAAACCAGATAAAATAAATAACAACACTGACCTAAAATAAAAAAATAATAAAATATAATAAAACCAAACTAAAACCTAAACAACCTCTAAACTAAAATAAAATAAAATGAAAAAAACTAAAATAAAATAAAATAAATAAAAGATAACTAAACTAAAAATAAAATAAACCTAAAATAAGTAAACAAATAAAAATAAACATAAAATAAAATAAGATAAATAAAATAAAATAAAATGAAACTAAATAAAGAAACAAAATGAAGAAATAATAAAACCTAAACCCTAAAAAAATAATAAACCTAAAATAATCCAAATAAAATAAACATAAACTAACTAAACTATCCTAAAAAAAATAAAACTAAACTAAACTAAAAAAAAATAAAATAAACTTAAAATAAACTAAACTATAAAATAAAATCTAAAAATAAACCTAAAATAAAACATAAACAATGTAAAAAATAAAATAAAAACTAAATCTAAACTGAATAAAAAATAAACTTAAACCTAAAAAAAAAATACTAAAATAAAAACTAAAAATAAAATAAACATAAAATAAATAAACAAACTAAATTAAAAAAAAAAAATAAATAAATAAAAAATAAAATAAAATAAAAATAAAATAATAAAATAATCTAAATGAAACTCTTTGCTTGAAAAGGCCACTGGTAGCACTGGGTCCTGACCCAATAAACTAAAGGCCTGGGCTTTAAGTGACCACTAACCACTACCCTTAAAATCCTGACCAGATCTTAGCCCAAATACCCAGGCCACCCAAACTTACAGGCCACCAGACCTGAAATGACCCTGACTGGCCCCAGATGACCCACTGAAAAGGCCAAACAAAAGGAAACTGAGAAACTGACTAAACACTGACTGGGCCTAAAGGCCACCACCTAAACTGGGCCCACCCTGAAACCCTGGGCCACTAAACCTAATAAGAGCTAGATCTAAACTACCTATGCCCTAATAAAAACCTAAATAAAAAATTTAAAATAATATATAATAAAATCTAAATAAAACTAAAAGAAAATAAAATAAAATAAATAAATACTAAATTAAAGATCAAATAAATAAAATAAAAGACATGAAATATAATTAAAATGACATAAAATAAGATTGAGTAAACTAAATAAAATAAAATAAAACTAAATAAAACCTAAATCTAAAATATACCAAAAAAAACCTAATTCATAAAATAAAACTAAACTAATAAAATAAACTAATAAAATAAAATAAACCTAAAACTAAACTAAAATAAAGTAAAACCTAAACATAAGCAAACTAAACCTAAAAATAAATAAAATAAAATAAAGTAAAATAAACCTAAAATAAAACCTAAAATTAAATCTAAAGATAAAACCAAAACCTAAAGAAAATATAAAAACTACTAAAATAAAATAACAAAAAAATAAACTAAACTAACTTTAAAATAAACTAAAATACCTAAACTAAAATAAAATACTAATAAATAAATAAAACTAAATAAATAAAAATAAATAAAATAAATAAAATATTAAAATAAGTAAATAAATAAACCTAAACCATCATTTACTTAAATAAAACCATAAACCACTCTAAACTCCCCCACTAAACCACAAAACTAACTCTAAACCTAACTACCCTAAACCTAATAAACCAACCTAAACTAAACCACTAAACCTAAACCTAAACCCCAAACCAACCTAATCTATAGTAACTAAATAAATAAAATAAATCTAAACTCTAAACAAATAAACTAAACTAAACCTAAACCTAAGAATGGGGAACCTTGAGGAACATCATCATCAATTTCGCAGATCAGAGTGGAGCGTGCGTAGGAGATGGTTATCATAGTGGTGGTGGTGGATCTGGAGGTGCTCGTGGATATGGAGGTGGTGGTCGGAGTAGTGGTTATTATGAAGGCGAGAGTAGCGATGGAGGATACAACTGTGGTGGTGGCAGAGGGAGAGATCGGTGATATGATAGTGGATCTTGCTACTGAGAGGCGGGGTGGTTTTGATGGGAACTAGACAAGCGAAGAATGGTCGATCCAATTTGCTTAGAGCGTGTCATTAAGTAGAGATGGTTCTACTTATCTAGGGTTTTGATTTGCTTTCTATCATTCATTTTATCTATGTAAACGTATGTCTTAGAAAACTTCATGTGTTACTTGGTTGATGAAATCAAAAGAAGAAATCTTGAATTTAAATTTATTTGTTAAAAAAAACTTAAACTCTAAACTAAAACTAATTCTTAGACTAAACCCTAAACCCTAAACCCTACCTAAACTATCATATCCATAAACCTAAACCCTAAACTAAAAGGTAAAACTAAACCTAAACTAAATAAAACCTAAAATAAAATAAATTAAAAACATAAACCAAAATAAAATAAAAAATGAAATAAAACCTAAACTAAACTAAACCTAAAAAAAAATGTAAACTAAACTAAAAAAAAACCAAAATAAAAAAACTAAACCTAAAATTAAAATAAGATAAACCTAAATTAAAATAAAATAAAAAACTAAATAAAATCTAAACCTAGAAAATAAACCTAAAATAAATAAACAATAAAACTAAACTAAACTAAAAAATAAAACCTATACCTAAAATAAAATAAAATAAACCAAAACCTAAACTTAAAATAAACTAAAGTAATATAAATAAATACTAAAACTTAAACCTAAAATAAACTAAACCTAAACCTAAAAAACCTAAATAAAATAAATAAAAAATAAACCTCAACCTATAAAATGTAAAACCAAAAATAAACTAAATAAATAATTAAAACCTAAACAAAAAATAAAATAAAACTTAAACCTAAACCTAAAATAAAAATAAAACCTAAACCTAAAAAAATAAAATAAAAATATAACTAAACTAAAATAAACTTAAACTCTAAACCTAAAATTAAAATAAAACCTAAACAAAATAAATAAACTAACAACAATAACAATGACCCTTTATCCCACTAAGTGGGTTACATAAATCCTTCATCTCCATTGTGTCCTATTATGTCTCAATTATCTCAATTCAGTATGCTAAGGTCATTTTTTTATACATCTTAACCATGTCTTTTAGGTCTACATCTACCTTTCTTAACATAAGGAAAATCAAATGCATCTACTCTCTAATTGGGTCATTGGATGGTAGGCTTTATGTTTAAACCATCAGCCACTCTCTCTAATTTTATCTACCATTGGAGCTACCAACTTTTTTAGAACATTCAAATTTCATATTTTATCTCTAGAGTAAAGCCACTCATCCACGAGCATCCTCATCCTTTGCAACACTTAACTTAGTCTCGTTTCTCTTATTGGCCAACATTTTGCACCATAAATTATTGTAGGTCTTACCACCATCTTATAAAATTTTCCTTAAGTTTAAGCGGTGCTTTTTTACATCACATAAAGGCGGATACATTCCTCCGGTTCAACCATTCAACTTGAATTCTACTAATAACATCTCCATCTATTTCACCATCATTTTGAGTAATAGCCTAAATATAATCACTCTTTTTAATGACTTTATTCACTAATGTCACAACTATATAACTTCAAACTAAAATTACATCCATAAATAAACTAAACTAAATAAAATAAAATGAACCTAAATAAAAATAAAAATAAAATAAACTAAAATAAATAAAAATATAAATAAACATAAATCATTGGTTTACTTAATTTTTTTTAAAAAACTCTAACCATATAAAGTCTAAATTAAAGAGCCACAAACCCAAACCTAAACCACAAGCCACTAAAGCCTAAAGCCACAAACACTAAACCTAAAACCATAAACCCTAAAGAAACCCCAAACCCTAAACACTAACCACTAAATATACAAACCTATAAACTAAGCAAACTAAAAAAAAACTAAAAATAAAATAAATAAAAAAAACCTAAATAAAATAAAAAACCTAAACCTAAACCTAAACTTAAATATAAAATAAAATAATATAAAAAAATAAAACTAAACTAAAATAAAATAATTAAAACCTAAACTAAACTAAAATAAAATAAATTAAAACTAAACTAAAATAAAAAATAAAATAAACCAAAATAAAAAACTAAATAAAATAAAAAAATGTAAAATAAAATAAAATAAATAAAAATAAAATAAAATAATAAAATAAATAAAACTTAAACTAAAAATAAACTAAAATAAATAAAAAAATAAAACATAAACCCATAAACTAAAAACTAAAATAAAAATAAACAAAATAATCTGATCCTAAACTAAAATAAATAAAAATAAACTAGACTAAAATAAACTAAACTAAACCCTAAACCAAATAAAATAAAATAAAAAATTAACCTAAAAAACTAAACTAAAAATAAAACCTAAAATAAACTAAAGTAAAATCTAAATACTAAAAAAGTAAAATTAAAACAAACTAAACCTAAAATTAAAATAACCTAAACCTATAAAATAAAAATAAAATAAACTAAAATAAAAATAACTAAAAGCAAATAAAATCTAAACTAAAATAAATAAACCTAAAATAAATAAAATAAACCGTTTCGGTTACGTATTGCTAATATACTAAATAAAATAAAATAAAATAAATATAAATAAAAAAAAAAATAAACTAAATAAACTAAAACTTTATAAATTTTTTTACAAAAAAAAATTGTAAACATTAAATCGTAAACCCTAAACCCTAAATCCTAAACCCTAAAACTAACCCTAAACCCTAAACCCTAACCTGTAAACCCAAAACCCTAAACCCTAAACCTTAAACCCAAAACTAACCCAAAACCCTAAGCTTTAAATCCTAAATGCTAAACGCTAAACCCTATGTTGGCTTAATTAGCCTCATGTTCAACTCGATTAATTTTAATGATAACAAACAAATACTTGGATGTTCTAATGAATATTTTTTATGTATTTCAGATATATCAATTGCTAATTACATATCCAATACATCTCATAATATGTTTGAAGAAATTGCAAGACTAGAAGAATGAAAAGGATAATGTGTAGCTCAAGATACAATATTTTGGGTTATATGACTATTCATATGAGTTCATTGGTATGAATCAATTTGCTCACAACTTAACATATTATTTTAATGAGGTTAATTTATATAAATCTTTATTTAATTAACATTCAATTATATGTTTCATACATAACATTAAAATTGTCAAAGTAATAAATGATAAAACTATTAAGTATAATTATTTTATTTACTTAATATAATTAAGTATTTTAATTTAATTTTGGTTATAAGATAACTAACATATTTATGATTATATATAAATTATATCATAATTTTTAAATGTCACATGTCAAAATTAACAAAATATATAAAATTTTGTATTTTAGCAAAGTCATTTTCTAATCAAAGAATTCATATCTGATTTCATCTCCAATGGATTTCTTGGATTTTTTCCTTTAATTTAAGAGGTTACATGACCCACTTTTGATTAAAATTGAATTTATTATGATTTTCTAAACATTAGCTAATTTTTATAATGAATGCATGCTACATGCTTTGAATATATTAAGAGCCATATTTGATTACTTTTGACTTACCCATGTGAATAGCCAAATTTTGGCTGCTAAATTTAATATTTATTTAATATAAATTATATTCTTATTGAATATTAAATTATTAGATGATAACATGAGGTTTGCATGATATATTTTTAAAATATGATCTTCTTGCCTATAAATAGTCCTCATTCTCTTCATGAAAGCATTCCTCATTCAAAATTCAAAATCCCTCTAGCAAATCTAAGAGAAAATTTTTTAGATTTTCCTTCCAAGTGTTCTCCAAATATTGCAAGATCAAATCCTTGGTTTGGAAGCTTCAACATCTTCAATTAAGCAAGCTTTCTCAAATTACTTGAGTTTGTTTTCTTGATCTTAATCCTTTTTAGTTGTTCATGCTATTTTCACCATCTATTTATTCTTTCCAATTTATATTTTTTGGTGGATTAGTCTTTGGACATTATTTTTCACATCAAAGTTTCTCAATCATTTTTTTGTGATAAACTCTTGTGATAGTTTGTAGGATCTATTTCAACTTGTTGAAAATTTTAACTTCCTACAAATTTATTTTGGTTTCTTGAAATATTTCTTCATTAGTCTTATTTTGAAAGATCATTTATTCTTAGATCTATTTTAGAAGTATATATTTTAAGCATTTAAAATAAATTATTGTGCTAAATTATTTTTATATTTGCTAGATCTCTCTTTTTTAATTAAAAGCTTACTAGCATACTTTGATCTATCATATACTCATTTTATTTAAGTATTTTGTGATCATTAGCATTAATTGAATGAATCTTTTTTGGTAAAATAAAATAAATTATTCCTTGCTAAAATTTATTTTATTGTGTAAAAGAATATTGTGAAATTATTTTGAAATCATTTTTAAACATCTTAGTAAGATTACTTTAAGATATTTATTTCAATATTAAGTGCATATTATCTTTAAAATTTTTTTTTTAAGTTTAGGGTTTTAGGGGTTGTACTCCTTGTAGGTACTATTTGTAAAATATTTTTTTACATTTAATTATTCCTAGGGTGGCTAGTGGTGCGTGGTTTTGGGGTTTGGTACATAAAATTGTGTACTATTATCTCTCTTTACTTTGTACTTTTATTTTGCATCAAGAATTGTATCCTATCATTATAAAATCAAAAATTAATTTTCTACTAAAAATTAAAATCTAAGATTTAAGTTTTAAAATATCACCCAATTCTTGGGTGCTATAGTGACTATTAGTGTGGTAGGCTCTTTTATTAACTTAACATCCAAGTAGATCTTTTCACTATGGCATGGTTTCCCAAAGGGTTCACTACCGGAGGACAATCCACTCATAGACCTCCACTTTTAGATAGTGTACCATTTGACTATTGGAAAAATAGAATTAGTACATTTTAAGAGGTCAAGATGCATGCATGTGGTATATGTTGACACATCAATATCATACACCCATAGAAGTAAATGGAATTAAAGTAGAAAAACCTTTTGAGGAATGGTCATAGGTGAAAGAGAACTTGATGAATTAAATGCTAGGGCTTGTAATACTTTACATTGTGCTTTTTATTACAATGATTACATGAAAATTTCTATGTTAAGTACAAACAAAGAAATATGGGATAAACTCATTATAACTTATGAAGGAACTTGTGAAGTTAAAGATGCTCACATAAATAGACTTGTTCATGAATATGAGTTATTTCATATGTCTCCCTTAAATCTATTTCGATATGTATACTAGATTCATGAAAATAATTAACACATTGCATTCTCTTGGAAAAAAATATAGGAATCAAGACTTAGTCTATAAGATTCTTAGATGTCTTCCAAAAGAATGGGAAGCTAAAATAACAGCTATTAGTGAAGCTAAGGATTTATCTACTTATCCACTTGATCAGCTTTTGGGTTCTTTGATAGCACATGAATAGGTTATTGCTCAAAGGGATAAGATGGAGAACTCAACAAAAGAGAGAAAGGAAAAGCCATTGCATTACAAGTTGATGACAGTGATGAGCATAACACCTCAAGCTCAGATGGTGATAGTGATGAGGTGGTCATGCTATCCAAAAGGCTTGGGAACTTGCTAAGGAAGAAGAATCAAAGGTATAAAAATTCTAAAAACTATAAATTTCAAACTAAAAAATTTCCTACAGGTGAGGGGATCATTTGCTACCATTGTAAAAGCCTGGACACATAAGAGGTGATTGTCCAGAACTTGCTGAATCAAAGAAGAAAGAGATTGATGTGAAAGAAGAAAAAATATGAAGGAGAAAAGTACCATAAGAAGAAGAAGAAGGCTTTATGGGTCAATCCAGATTCAAATGAATCAAGTACTTGCTCATCGATGAATAAGTCAACATATGTCTTATGGCAAATGGAGAATCGACTTAGATTCTCAAGAGGTATGTAATGATATATCTTATGATGAATTAGATGATGCTTTTAATGATTTAGTTATTGAATATAAAAAATTAAAAGAAAATACAAAACCTTAGAAAAAGAACATAAAAATTTAGATATGCATTTTGTGATTTAAAAAATGAATGTGATAATTTAAAAGTAAAAATACTTCTTTATTAAATTGTTCCTTACTTGTATGTAAACTTGAAAGAGAGAATATCTTATTAAAATCAAGATTAGAATTATGTTTGAAATCACAAGTTCATTATAATACTTCATCAAGAAAAACATTTAATAGAAATTATTTGCATCATACACATCCCACTCATATACCTTATAATTATCATGCTAAGTCATATGCAAACACTAATGTTTGGTGCAACTATTGTGATAAAAAGGGCATATTTCATTTGATTGTTATGCAAGTAAATTACAAAACACTAAGCAATCATCTTATGTATGGGTACCAAAAGGTACAAGCACTACACAAACCATGCATGCTAGATATCTTAAATGTAGAATGTGGACCCAAACATGTTTGGGTTCCAAAAGTTAACATGTGAGTTTCTTTTGTAGGAATGCCTTCAAGCAAAATCAAAGAAGGCATGTGTACATGGACATGGATGTTCAAGACATATGATGAGAGATAAAGATAAATTCACAACTTTAGAATCAAGTGATGGAGGATTTGTTACATATGGAGATAATGCAAAGGGAAAGATCATTGGCATTGGTTCTATTTATAAGAATTCTATCACTTTAGATAAAGTTTTTCTAGTAGAAGGATTAAAACATAATTTAATTTCTATTAGTCAATTATGTGATAAAGGTTTGAATGTAGTATTCCATGCATCATGTTGCATTATAAAAAATAATGAAAATGTTTTGTTAGTAGGACAAAGATATAAAAATATTTATGTCATTGATTTAGATAGCTTTCATGATGTGAATTTGAATTTACTTTATTTTAAAGAACTCATGATGATATATGGCTATGCCATAGGAGACTATGTCATATTAACATGCACACACTTAATAAAATTGCCAAACTTGATTTAGTGGATTGCCTAAATTAAATTTTCATTCAAACTATGTTTGTGATGCATGTATTCATGGTAAGCATTCTAGAAGCTCATTTAAAAGTAAAAATATTGTTTCTACTTCTAGACCTCTAGAATTATTGCACATGGATTTATTTGGTCCTATTAGCACCACTAGCTTAGTTGGAAAAAATCATGGTTTTGTGATTGTTGATGATTTCTCTAGATATACTTGGGTTTTATTTATAACTTACAAGGATGATGTTTTTGGTGAGTTTAGAAAGTTTTCTAAATTTATTCAAAGAGAACAAGGCCTTTTGATTAATAGGGTTCAAACTGATCATGGTGGCGAATTTGAAAATAAATTATTTGAGGATTATTGTGATGAACATGGGATTAGACATAATTTTTTGCACCTAGAACTCCCCAACAAAATGGAGTAGTAGAGAGAAAAAATAGAATATTAATTGAATTAAGTAGATCTATGCTTGATGAGTATAAATTGCCAAAATATTTTTGGGTAGAAGCAGTAAATACTGCATGTTATGTGATGAATAGGATCTATTTTAGACCAATTTTGAAGAAGACACCCTATGAATTATTTTTTTGGAAAGAAGCCTAAGATTGAACACTTTCATGTATTTGGATGTAAATGCTTTATTTTGAATAATGGAAAAGATCATTTAGGTAAGTTTGATTGCAAATCGATGATGGTATTTTCTTAGGATACTCTCTTTCTAGTAGAGCTTATAGAGTTTACAATAAAAGAAAAATGATTGTAGAAATCAATACATGTTATTTTTTGATGAAAATTTAATTGATCTATTAGAAATGAAGTGATTGATGAAGAGATTGATAATTTTAAGAAAATATCTTTAGAAGATAATATGGATGATTCATTGCCTAAAGAATAGAAATATAATAAAAATCATCCAAAGGAACTAATTATAGGAGATCCTTCAAAGGAGTTATGACTAGAAGACATAGTAGAAGTTGTAGATCATTTAGCATTTTATCTAAGGTTGAACCTAAAAATTTAGAAGAAGCATTAAATGATAATTTTGGATTATTACAATGGAAGAGGAGTTGAATCAATTTGTAAGAAATGATGTTTGGGAATTAGTCCCAAGACCCCAAGATCAAAATGTCATTGGAACAAAATGGATCTTTAGGAATAAGCTAGATGATTCAGGTTGTATTGTTAGAAATAAATCTAGGTTAGTTGCACAAGGGTACACACAAGTTGAAGGTATAGATTTTGAAGAATCTTTTGCACCCGTAGCAAGACTAGAAGCTATCAGTTACTCCTTGCTTATGTAGAAATTTTAAACTTTTTCAAATGGATGTCAAAAGTGCATTTTTGAATGGATTTATTGACCAAAATGTATTTGTAGAGCAACCACCAGAGCCTTGATTGTCCAAATCATGTGTATAAATTAAAGAAAGCCTTATATGGTTTAAAATAGGCTCCTCGTGCTTGGTATGATAGGTTAAGTAACTTTTTGATAGATCATGGATTTAGAAAGGGTAGAGTAGATACCACCTTATTCCTTAAAAGCATAGATGATGATTTGATTGTGGTACAAGTGTATGTAGATGATATATTATTTGGAAGTACAAATGAATCTTTGTGCCATGAGTTCTCATCTTTGATGTCAAAGAGTTTGAAATGAGTATGATGGGAGAACTTAATTTTTTCTTAGGTCTTCAAGTGAAGATACAAGAAAATGGCACATTCATCTATCAAACTATGTATACAAATGAATTGCTTGAGAGGTTTGACATGAAAAGATTTAAATCTAATAAAACACCTATGAGCCCATCTATAAAATTGGATTTAGATGAATTAGGAAAATCTGTTGATCAAAAACTTTATAGGAGTATGATAGGTTCACTTTTATACCTTGCTGCTAGTAGGCCTGATATTATATTTGATGTTTATTTGTGTGCTCGCTTTTAGCCCAACTTGAAAGAATTTCATTTAATAGCAGTCAAGCATATCTTTCAATATTTGATAGGCACTACTAGGTTAGGTTTATGGTATCCTAAAATTCTTTATCATGTGATTTGGTTGGTTATTCGATGTTGATTTTGCGGATGCAAAGTAGATAGAAAAAACATCGGCACATGTCATTTTTAGGATCATCACTTATGTCTTGGTCATCTAGAAATAAAATTTTTATAGCTTTATCCTTCGAGTACATACTTTGGTAGTTGTGTTGCTCAGGTCCTTTGGTTAAAGAAACAAATAGAAGATTTTGGTATTAAGCAAGCTCGCATTCTAATTTAGTGTGACAATACTAATGATATTAGTTTGACTAAAAATCCTATCCAGCACTCACTAACCAAGCATATAGAAATTAGACATCATTTTATTAGGGATCATGTTTTGAAAGGTCATGTTAATATTAATTTCATTAGTATCGATATACAAATTGCAGATATTTTTACAAAACCCTTACCAGAAGAACATTTTTGTACTTTAAGATGCATACTTGGAATGTTAGATCCTAATATTTAAAATTGTATGTAGCTTGTTCTCACTTATTTAAGTTGGAAAAAGGGGGAGAAGAGTAAAATGTTGGCTAGTATTAAGTCTATTTTATGCATACATATAGGGGGAGCAACATTATTCATCTCTTATGCATAAATTTTTTTAAGAGAATTTTTTCAAAACTATGATGAAAGGTCAATTTGCACCTTCATCAAAATCAATACCAACATTAGTTTGTCATCATCAAAAAGGGGGAGATTGTTGGCTTAATTAGCCTCATGTTCAATTCGATTAATTTTGATGATAACAAACAAATGCTTGGATGTTCTAATGAATATTTTATGTATTTTAGATATATCAATTGCTAATTACATATCCAATACATCTCATAATATGTTTGAGGAAATTGCAAGTAGAAGAATGAAAAGGATAATGTGAAGCTCAAGATACAATATTTTGGGTTATATGACTATTCATATGAGTTCATTGGCATGAATCAATTTGCTCAGAACTTAACATATTATTTTAATGAGGTTAATTTATATAAATCTTTATTTAATTAACATTCAATTATATGTTTCATACATAGCATTAAAATTGTCAAAGTAATAAATGATAAAACTATTAAGTATAATTATTTTATTTACTTAATATAATTAAGTATTTTAATTTAATTTGTTGGTTATAAGATAACTAACATATTTATGATTATATATAAATTATATCATTATTTTTTCACATGTCAAAATTAACAAAAATATATAAAATTTTTGTATTTTAGCCAAAATCATTTTCTAATCAAAGAATTCATATCGATTTCATCTCCAATGGATTTCTTGGATTTTTCCTTTAATTTAAGAGGTTACATTACCCACTTTTGATTAAAATTGAATTTATTATGATTTTCTAAACATTAGCTAATTTTTTATAATGAATGCATGCTACATGCTTTGAATATATTAAGAGCCATATTTGATTACTTTTGACTTAAATTTTAGCTATTAAATTAGATGATAACATGAGGTTTGCATGATATATTTTTAAAATATGATCTTCTTGCCTATAAATAGTCCTCATTCTCTTCATGAAAGCATTCCTCATTCAAAATTCAAAATCCCTCTAGCAAATCTAAGAGATAATTTCTTAGATTTTCCTTCCAAATGTTCTCCAAATATTGCAAGATCAAATCCTTGGTTTGGAAGCTTCAACATCTTCAACTAAGCAAGCTTTCTCAAATTACTTGAGTTTGTTTTCTTGATCTTAATCCTTTTTAGTTGTTCATGCTATTTTCACCATCTATTTATTCTTTCCAATTTATACTTTTTGGTGGATTAGTCTTTGGACATTATTTTTCACATCAAAGTTTCTCAATCATTTTTTATGATAAACTCTTGTGATAGTTTGTAGGATCTATTTCAACTTGCTGAAAATTTTAACTTCC
Source organism: Cymbidium sinense (assembly GCA_021442155.1). Classification (NCBI taxonomy): domain Eukaryota; kingdom Viridiplantae; phylum Streptophyta; class Magnoliopsida; order Asparagales; family Orchidaceae; genus Cymbidium; species Cymbidium sinense. The sequence continues at coordinate 15,650 of JAKCPB010000938.1, forward strand.
TACAAATTTATTTTGGTTTCTTGAAATATTTCTTCATTAGTCTTATTTTGAAAGATCATTTATTCTTAGATCTATTTTAGAAGTATATTTTTAAGCATTTAAAATAAATTATTGTGCTGAAATTATTTTTATATTTGCTAGATCTCTCTTTTTAATTAAAGCTTACTAGCATACTTAGATCTATCATATACTCATTTTATTTAAGTACTTTGTGATCATTAGCATTAATTGAAAGAATCTTTTGGTAAAAATAAAATAAATTATTCCTTGCTGAAATTTATTTTATTGTGTAAAAATATTGTGAAATTATTTTGAAATCATTTTTAAACATCTTAGTAAGATCACTTTAAGATATTTATTTCAATATTAAGTGAGCATATTATCTTGCCAAAATTTTTTAAGTTGTAAGTGATCATTTATAAGTTGTGAGATTTTTGAATTGGACAACTTGGTATATTTGTGAGAGATTTATTTTATCAAAATTTATTATTTTGTATTTTTTTTGTCTTTGTAAAATTTATATTGGGGTTGTACTTTTTTGTAGGGAGTACATATTTATTGGGGTTGTACTCCCCGTTGTGGGAGTACTATTTGTAAGCTATTTTTGCATTTAGTGGATTCTAGCCGGGGTGGCTAGGTGGACGTAGGTTTGGGGTTTGGTAGACCATTAAAATTATGTGCCTATCTCTCTTTACTTTCTTGTACTTTTATTTTATTTAATTAAGAATTGTATCTGTCATTATAAAATCAAAATTAATTTTCTACTAAAATTAAAATTTAAGATTTAGTTTTAAAATTTTAATATCATTCACCCCCCCTCTTGGGTGCTATAGTGACTCACACCCTAAAACCTAAAACCACAAATCCATAAACCCTAATCCTAAACCCTAAACCCTAACCTAATCTAAGTTAACACTCTCGACCTAAACCCTAAACACTAAAGCTCACACTCCACTAAACCACTCAAAACTAAATCCTTGCTCCCTAAACCCCTACCACACATAACCTCCTAAAACCTAAAGAACCTAAAGTAAATAAACCTAAATTAAAATATTAAACCTAAACCTAAATAAAATAAAAAAATAAAATAATAAAACTAAACTTAAAAAATAAAATGCTTCGTTCGGTTGCATTGTTAGCTAAAAAAAATAAAAAAGAAAACCTAAATAAAATAAATAAAGATAAGAATAAAAACCTAAATAAATAAGAACTAAACTTAAATTTAAAAAAAATAAACCAAAATTAAATAAAATAAAATTAAATAAAACCTAAACATAAAAAAAATAAACTAAAATAAAGCATAAAATAAATAAAAAAAATAAAACCCAAACCCTAAAATAAAATTAAATTAACCTAAAATAAAAATAAAATAAACAAAATGAAATAAACTTAAACCCAAATTAAAATAATTTAAACTAAAATAAATAAAACTTAAACTTAAACCTAAAATAAAGTAAACTTAAACCTTAAACTAAATAAAATAAAATAAACAAAAAATAAACCTAAACCTAAAACTAAAATAAAACTTAAAAAATAAACCTAAAATAAAACCTAAAACCTAAACCTAAAAAAAATAAACCTAAACTTAAACCTAAAATAAACCTAAACCTAAAAATTAAAATAAAAACCTAAACTAAAGAAATAAACCTAAAATAAATAAAGCAACTGATAAAATAAAATATACCAAAAAAAATAAAATAAAATAAAACAAAATAAACTAAATAAATCTAAACCAACCTTTTAATTTTTTTAAAACCCTAAATGAACTCTAAATCGTGACCTACAACTAAACCTACTGACCCTAAACCACTAAATCACAAAACTTTCCTAAACATCCCTAAACCTCAAGCCCTAGAATCCTAAAAGCATAAACCCTAGGCCCTAAACCCTGAGGCATAAACCTACCATAAGACTAAACCCTAAACCTCCTTAAACCCTAAACTTAAACCAGTAAACTAAATAAATTGAAAAATAAACCTAAATCATAAAACCTAAGAAACCTTAACCCTAAGAATGGGTAGAACCTTGACGGTAGGGACATCACCATCAACTAGGCTCAGTTTAGATATAATAGTGGAGGCGAAGGTGGAGGTAGTGTAGGTGGGGGATCTAGAGGTTCTACTGGATATGGAGGTGGTGGTCATAGTAGTGGTGGTTATGGAGGTGGGAGAAGAGATAGAGGTTACAACCATGGTGGTGGCAGAGGGAGAGATCAGGGATATGATGTTGGATATCGCTACTCAGGAGGCCAGGGTGGTTCTGATGGGAATTGGAGAAACTAAAGAGAGATCGATCTAATTTGCTACTTATGGAACTGTCTTTATAGTAAAGACAGTTCTAGTTATCAAGAGTTTTTGATTTTCCTTAAGCGTGCTCATTTTTTATCTATGTCATTGCTTGTGTCTAAGAAAACTTGGTGTTGTTATGAAATCAAAAGAAGAAATGTTGAATTTCATTTTTCTGTTAAAATAAAAATAACCAAACTAAAACCTACCTAAAATCTAAAACCTAAACCCTCCCCTAACCAAACCTAAATCTTACCAACCCTAAACCCTACCCTAAACCCAAAACCATAAACCACAATAAAACCCTAAACCTAAACCTAAACCTAAACCCTAAACCCCAAACCCCAAATAAAACACCCTCCTAAACCTAAACCTAATAAAATAAATAAATAACCTAAACCAAAATAAAATAAAATATAATAAAGATAAACTAAACTAACTTAAACCTAAACCTAAAAAAAATGAAATAAAAATAAATTAAATTAAGATAAAATAGATAAAACCTAAACTAAACTATAAATAAACTTAAAATAAATAAAATAAAATATAAAAAACTACCAAAAAAATAACTTAAAATAAATAAAAGAATAAAACCTAAACCCTAAACTAAAAAAACTAAACCTAAAATAAAATAAAATAAACCTAAACTTAAACCTAAACCCAAAATAAAATAAAATAAGCCAAAATAAACCTAAACTACTAAAATAAAACCAAAGAATAAAGCTTAAATAAAAACCTAAAACCTAAACCTAAAAAAATAAAATAAAAAATGTAAACATAAACTTAAAATTAAAAAATTAAAACCTAAACCTAAACCAAAAAAATAAATAAAATAAAGCTAAACTAAAAATAAAACTAAACCTAAACCAAAATAAACTAAAATAAAAACCTAAACTAAAATAAATAAACCTAAAATAAACAAACTAAACTAAATAAAAATAAAATAAACTAAATAAATAAATAAATAATAAATAAATAAACTAAATAGACTTGGTTTACTTAATTTTAAAATATAAAATATAATTTAATCCTAATCCTCCATAAACAACTTAAACCTACCTACCCTACTCAACTGACCATAATCAAACCTACCTCCTACCCTCCACCCCACCTGGGCTCTGGCTAACCTCCCTAACCTTAAACCTGCAGGCCCTGGGCCCTAAATCCTAAACCCAACCTGAGCCTAATCAAAAGGCCCTGGGCCCTGGGCCTGGGCCACTAAACCTAAAGCTGAGGCCCTGGGCCTCCTCTCCTGGGCCCTGGGATGCCTTCAAAACCCTGGGCCCTGGGCTGGCCTACTGAGCCCTGACCCAAAATCTAAAGCCCAGCCTGATCAAACCCTAAACTGGCCACTGATTTAAACCCCAGATCATAACCCTGAGCTAAACCTAGGCTCTGACCTCCTAACCTAGGCCCTAAACCTAAACTAGCATAAACTAAACAAAAATAAAATAAATAAAAAAAACCTAAATAAAATAATGAAATAAAATAAAATCTAAACTAAAATAAATCTAAACCTAAATAAATAAAATGTAAATATAAATAAATAAACCTAAACTACTAAAAATAAACCTAAGAAAAAAGCTAAATAAAATTAAAGTAAAAAAAATAAACTAAAATAAATAATAAAACTAAATAAAACCTAAACCTAAATAAACTTAACCTAAAAATAAATAAATGACATAAAATCTAACTAAAATAAAATCTAAACCTAAAAATTAAAAACAAAATAAAATAAACTAAACTTAAACTAAAATAAACTAAATAAATAAACCCAAAGTAAACCTAAATAAAACCTAAACTAAAATAAATAAAAATAAAATAATAAATAAACCTAAACTAAAATAAAATCTAAAAATAAACCTAAAATAAAACCTAAAACCTAAACCAAAAGATAAAATAAAAAACCTAAATAAATAAAATAAACCTAAAATAAAAATAAAATAAAACTCAACCAAAAATAAACCTAAACCTAAAAAATAACTAAAATAAAACCTAAACTAAAATAAAATAAACCTAAAATAAATAAACTAAAAAAAATAAAAATAAAAAATAAACCTAAATAAAATTTAAAAAAATACTCAAGTTAATAAAAAAATAAACTAAATATGCTAAATAAACTCAAACCTCTTGATTTAGTTAATTTAAAAAAATTTCTAAACCTTAAACCTTAAACCTAAAACTAACCTAAACCCTAAACCTCAACCCTAAACCCTAAACTCTAAAACCTAAAATAAACCCAAACCCTAAACCCTAAACCCTAAAACCAAACCTAAACCCCTAAACCTAAGCCTAAACAACATATAACCCTAAACCTTTCCTAAACCAAACCTAAACAAACCCTAAACCTAAGAATAGTAGAACCTTGATGGCAGGAACATCATCATAGGCTTAGTATAGATCTGGGTGGAGGTGAGGCAATGGTTATCAATGGTGGTGGGGATCTAGAGTTTGGGATATGGAGGTGGTGGTCAAAGTAGTGGTGGTTATGGGTGGGAGGAGTAAGGAGGTTACATTATGGTTATGGCGGAGGAAGATCGGGGATATGATGGGATCCTACTCGAAGGCGGGTTCGATGGGAACTACAGAAACTAAAGAATGTCCGATCTTTGCTTATGGAATGTCTTTACAAAAGATGGTTCTACTTATGTAGGGTTTTGATTTTCTCTATGGGTGCTTATTTTTGATCTATGTCATCATGTCTTAGAAAGCTTGGGGTGCTACTTAGTTGATGAAATCAAAAAAGAAATATTGAATCTTAATTTGTTATTATTAAAAATCCTTAAACCTAAACCCTAAACCTAAACTAAAACTTAAACCTAAACCTAAAACTTAAAACTAACCCTAAACCCTAAACCCTAAACCTATAATCCAAACCTAAACACTAAACCCTAAACTAAACCCTAAACCATAAAACATAAACCTAAACAAACCCTAAACCTAAACCTTAAAAACCCAAACCTAAACCACAACCCTAAACCCTAAACCCTAAACCATACCTAAACCCTAAACCTACCCTAACCTACCTACCTAAACCTAAACCCTAAACCTAAACCCCCCTAAATAAATCCAACCACAACCTAAATTAACCCTAAACCCCAAACCTTGAATAAAGATGTCATTAGGGTAGATCTAAGAATGACCTAATCTAGCATAGCTAAAGAAAATGTCTTCAAGAGACTTTCCATCAACTACTAGAGATTTGAATACCCTAAACCCTAACCCTAAATCATATTATAATACCATATATTATAGTATAATGTAGCATCATATATTTGAGCATGTAGTGATGTTTTTTGGAAGTTATAAGATGTTTTGAAATGTTTTAGTATATTATGGTATTGTGTATGTCTATATTAATATAAATCATTAAAATATTAATTTAATAAATAAGATGATGAAATTTGTTAAATTTGAAGTGGGAATTAGGTTGTAGTACCAAAGGTGTGCTACACACTTGTAGTAAAAAAAGTAAGATTTTATGTTCAAAAAAATATTACATGTTGTAGCATAGTATAACATCATATATCATAATATATTGTTCTGCGCATTTTAAATTCTTTTTAGTATTTTACAATCATCTACACTAGCATTATTTATAAAATGTTGATTTAGCCTTTAAAATGGTGGAATTTAGCCAAATTAATAATAGGTAGAGTATGGCATCATAATGTATTATTTCACCTTAAAATATGTAAGTGATATGATTAAAATATATAGTTTTTATTATTTAGACTAATTTTATGATTTTTTATCTTAACCAATCCCTTGTGATGTGATATGCAATATAATATAATATAACATGTTATAGTTTATTATAATATAGGATGACATAACATAGTGTAGCATCATGCATTATAGCATACTATTGTGTATTACTACTTTTTATTTAGCATATTTTAGTTTGTTATAGTATGATGTAGTAGAGTTTGTATTTGTATAATTCATAAAAATACTAATTTATAGGCTGAGATGATGGGATTTGGCTAAATTTAAGGTAAGCTTTAGGGAACATCATTGGGGGTGTGCTAAGGTGTGTCATTTAATCAAAAGAATGGAATTTTGCATAAAAAGGTCATTTTTCAATCAAATTTTATAAATTCTTTGCTTAAAGTGATTCATTTTAAAGTGTAATGTAAGATAATATATTATATAAGCATTAAAATATAATGTACATAACAATATAACTTCACATATATATGAATGTGGTGGTGTGTTACTAAATGTTATTGTACATTTTAGTATGTTTTACTTATATTATAATACATTGGGTCAAAACTCACAAAAATATTAATTTGAAGGTTGAGATGGAAGAATTTGGCCAAATTGATGGCACACACCAAGAAGCAACACCAAATTATGCTATTTTGTAACATTTCTAATAGAAAATAACAATTTTACATCAAAATGAACATTATTCATATTTTGAGAAAATTTTTGTTATTTGAACCTTTTAAGTGATTCTAATGAGGTGTAATGTTAGACAATATATTATATAATAGCAAATTATAATATAACATCATATATTATAATATAATATAGTGTGTTAATTCATAATATAATATTTTTAGCATGATATTGTATAGTTAGTTTGAGCTTGCACCATCACAAATCATAAAATGTTGATTACAATGTTAAGATGATGTAATTTGAACAAATACATTGTTAGGCTTTTGGTTGAAGTATTAAAACTGCATAAGAGAATAAATAAGATTTGAAGAGAATTCCATGTCAAGGACATGGAAGGAGATCTTCTAAGGGATCACACATGCATTGGACATGACATGTGAGGGGTCAATATCGAGGGCATAGAAGAAGAAAATCTGCTGGGGATAAGGTTTGAATTTGATTTGATTATATGATTTATGGAAAGAAGTTCTGCTAGGGATAAGAATCTATAATCCACCAGAGATTAAGATCGAATCAACTTTAATTTGTTTTGTTTTAATTGATGTGGAGGCATATCTGCTAAAGATATGGGCTCGAGTCCATTGACGATCGGGTATTTGAACCTTCCACAAGGGAAATAGGTTCAGGCTATCCAATGGGGTTTGGGATTTTAGTTTAATTTCATATATTTATTTGGGGATGTATCCACTATGAATAAGAGTTTGGTTGGATTTCTTTGATTTAGACTTTATTGGGAGAGTTGGTTTAATTTTGTTGTACTAGGGAAATTGGTTTTGAATTTGATTTGTATTCTTGACTTGTTTATATATGATTTGGGGCTGCAATAGAGAAAGGTGTGATTTAACTACAGGAAAATCATTGGGTTTAATTTAATGAGTTAATGGACTTTTGGTGTGTGTTGGACCCATTGAAGGGATATATCACTTGACTCCTCAAGTTTACAAATCAAAAGGGATAGTCTACCGGCTGTGGGGTAGAGCTAGCCAACTTAAGGGGTTGCCTTTAGGTTTGCAACTACCAAGCTAGCAGACTTACATCTTCCAAAGCAAGGAACAACTCGGGTGACTGTGGATGCACAAATCAACGACTAGGGCGACCTAATGAATGTTGCTAGGACTTATGTCAACTCAAAAGTAGTCAAGATTAATTTTATCTTAATTTCATGTGATTTTGATAAGGTATGTTTGGTTTAGTTTGATTTTTTAATTGAGGGCATATCCAGGGGATGTGAGCACGATCAAATTTGATATATTTAATTTATGGACCATGTCAATGTGTGATGTACCCACTGAGAAGGGGTTATATAAAACTTGTCCTATCTCAGATTTACTAATCCAAAGGGATAGTCTACTGGCCGTGGGGTAGAACTAGCCAACCTAAGGGGTTGCCTTTTGGTGTGCAACGGCTGTGCTAGGAAGAAGGTGTAGCATTGACTTACATCTTCTAAAGTAGGGAACAACCAGTAGGGTGACCTATTGGTAGCACAACAAATCAAACCTGACTTAGGGGTGACTATTGAGTGAATGTCATTGGGGACTTATATCAACTTAAGAGTAGTCAGGTGATTCCTATAGGGAGTTTTTAACACTGCCCTAAAGATAGGATGCCAGCTTAGGAAAAGATACTGCTAAGGGTGTCCTCTAATCCATAAGTGAACATATATTTTGTTTATATGTTTGTGTGGACCTTGTTGGTGTGCGAGGGACCACACTGAGAAGGGGCTATGTTGGCCTTGACCTATCTCAAATTTACTAGACCAAGGGAGAATCTTCAAATCCATAGGATGAATTCTCCAACCACAGGGGTGGTTACTATGAAAGGGAAACTATCCAATCCGATAGTAACCTAGGTAGTGTCTAAATGGGGTTGCAAAGGATGTGATTCAAATATAGTGCCCATAGAGAAGGTGCTACTAGAGGCATTATCTTGAGCCTTGGAAAAGAAAGCTTATAGGTGTATGGTGGCCAACTCAAGGAGAAAGTGTAGCAGACTTACATCTGCCATGAGTGGTGTATCCTAAGGTGCGAGAACCAACCAACCTATGGTGTATCCGTCAGCATGACTAGTGTATCCATCAGCATAGTGAGAACCAACCAACCTATGGTGCCTGTCAGTGTGCAATGATCAATTTGGAAAGAAAGCATGTAGGCTTATAACTTTTCAAGTGGGCGATCATCGAATAGCTATCATTAGTGGGGATGATCTATCGACCTAGAGCGACTATTGAGCGGGGAGCCCCGAGGAAGGACTGGACCCAGACTTGAAGCAGTCAGGAGGGAAGGAGCTACTAGGGGACTTATCCTAAACCTTAAATATACTTGACCCAGTCAGATCATGAAGGCTAATCCAAGAAGAAAGCATAGCAGACTCACATCCTCTTAAATGAAGCCAACATGAGGTAGCTTGCTAAGATGGGCCTACCAAACTAATGAGGTGCTCATCGTTGTGTGGCCAAGTAAGAAGGAAAGCATAGAGACTTACATCCTCCAAAGCAAGAAGACCACTGGGGTGACACACTAGCAGGGTAGCACGTCAGCTTGACCTAGAGCAGCTACTGAGTGAGTGTCATTGGGGGCATTATCTCAACTTAGAGTAGCCCAAGATAAAAGATATTTGTTTATTTTATATGTTTGTGTGTAGTTTGTGTTTGTGTTTGTCGATGAAGGATAGGATGCCACTCGGGTTCCTTACACCTACCCTAAACACATCATGGCTAATTCGCAAACAAGAATACTTTCAACATGGAAGAGATTGAATTCAAAATAGAATTTTCATTGATGATAATTATTTTTAAACATGATTTATAATATTTCTCTAAGTAGAGCCTTGATTGGAAGCATGGGGCTCTCTTATCATTAATAAGGTGATAAGATCCTCTAGGTAGGCCTTCTCTATGGCAAAAGGGTCTTCCCAAGTGGGTTCAAACTTGCCTCCCATCTTATGATGAGCAACAATCAATCTCCTTAAAATAAAAAATAAGCTCTCCTACTTGAAAAGCTATAGGGAGGACCAACTTGTTGTGACCTTGAATCATTTTAGCTTTGTACAACTCGAGGTTTTGGCATGACTGCAGGCATCTCTCCTCCAAACCTTGAGCTCTTCTAACTACAACTTGACATTCTGCTCTATTATGATCTTGCTACTCACAGCTATCCTTAGTGATGAGAGTTGAACTTTTAATGGTAGAATGGTTTCGGGCCCATACACTAAGGAAAAAGGAGTAGACTGAGTTGGAGTTCTTTATGTGGTCCAGTAGGCCAACAAGGCCTCAACAACTACTCATACCACTATCATTTGTTGTTATCGAGTGTCTTCTTCAATATTTGGATGAGAGTTTTGTTGTAGGCTTCTGCTAAGCCATTTTCCCTCGGGTAGTTGATGGTAGAATATCTTCAATCAATGTTGTGTCTTCAGGAAAAGTTTTTGATCTCGGTGCTCTTGAATGCGTACTATTATCGATATAATTCATCGAGGCACTAACCTATATATATGATATGATTTCTAAATACTAGAGTACATCTTGAGTTGTGACCTCTTTGAGCATAATCACCTTTGCCCATTTGGAAAAATAGTCGATAGAAGATGAATTGATGACCCTTTGAAGAATAAGGATCTATCGGACCCACTATGTCGGTACCCCAACACTCAAATGGCCATGAGGCCAATGTTGGATGTAGAATGTTGGGTGGTTGGTGTAGGACCACACCGTGTATTTGACATTTGTGGCATCGCCTAGCTGTATCCATGCAATCTTTGATCATCGATGGCCAATAGTATCCTAATATCTTGATCTTGGCTTTCATCTTCGGACTGGATTGGTTGGCTCCACATAATCCTAAGTGTACCTCGATCATGATCTTATGGGCTTCATGCTTGTCTAGACAACATAATGACATATGATCGAAAGACCACCGGTATAAGCCACCATCCACAATAGCATAGGAAAGTGCTCTTTGCTTCATCTGATGGGCTTGGGACTTCTCTTGAGGTAGTTTTCCTTTATTTAGGTAATCCATGAATGGTTGCCTCCAATCTAACTCCACATCCTTTTTGGTAATGGCAACCTGCCCTTCAAGAGAGTACTTTTGAGTTCAACATCAATAAGAGATAAGACTTGTCTATTTTGGACCTTTATTGATATGGACTCATCCTCTGGATATGCCAACTCCTTGATAAGCTTGGCTAAAATATATGCTACAACATTCTCTTCTCAAGGAATCTTATAAATGGTAACCTCTAGGATTTGGCCCAACAAGTCTATGGTGTACTTGTGGCTGATGGAGCTTGGGCTTTATAACTTTAGAGGACCAGTGATTTGGTTGATAACTTGAGAATCCCAGATGTTGATGTTGGATGCTTAGAGTAACTCTCAAGACCCACAATCAGAGCCTCATATTTGGCTTCATTGTTGGTGCATGGATTAGACAGATGATATGAGAATCTCATCACATCACGGTCGAGAGTTAAGAGAACTATTCCTACCCCTGCCTTTCTTGGAATAGTAGATTTTGGTTCTTCTCCTCTTTGAGAGGAAGCCACACCATCAAAGTACATCTCCCAGTGGTGAATGCTAGTATCCCCTAAGTTCATGATTTGTTCATCATGGAGATCATCACTAAGCAGAGAGTAAGCGAGAAGTGGGTGTGCTGCTAAGAAATCTGCTAGTGCTTGTCCTTTTATTGCATAGAGGAGTAGGAAGGTAATGTCAAACTATAAGAGGATCATGGACCATCATGCCATCGGATAGCATCGATGTCATGAGATACTATATTGAATTGGTCTTAAAGATTAAGTTCACCTTATGAGGAAGCATGTTGTGTTGTAGCTTTTGGGATGCAAAGATTAAAGCTAGGCAATGCTTCTCAATGGGTGGATAATTAGCCTCAGAAGGGATTAGATGATGGCTGAGGTAGTAAAGTGCATTTTTCTTCCCTTTGTCATTGGCTTTGGCCAACAATGCACCAAGGGAGTCATCTGATGCAGTGGTGTAAAGTATGAGCAGCTTGCCTAAGATAGGGGCTGCTAGAATCGGTGGTGTTATCAGGTAATGCTTGATGTCTTTGAAGGCATGCTCTCACTTATTATCTTAGTTGAACTTGGCATTCTTTTTTGACAAGTGTTGAGAATGGCTGACATCTTCCCGATAAGTTGGATATAAAGCATCTTAGATATGCTAACCTCCCTTAGAATGATCGAGTTGAGTTAAACTTTTGGGGTGGAATTCTAATATTGCCTTGATCTTCTCCGGATCTATTTTGATTCCCAGTGATGGACAAAAAAGCCAAAGAATTTCCCTGAAGCTCCCCTGAATGCACACTCTAGAGGGTTCATTTTTCTTAACTATTTGAAAACTACTCTCAAGTCAAAGAGATGGTCTTTCTTTTCTCTACTTTTGACCATGAGATCATCGACATAGCACTTAACTTGATGAATGAGTTCATCAAAGATTCAAGTCATTCTTGGTATGTAGCACCATCATTTTTAAGGCTGAAAGGCATGACCTTATAGTAAAAGATTCCAATCGGAGTTCTAAAAGTAGTGTTTCTTTCATCTTCAGGGGCCATCTTTATTTGGTTATATCTAGATGAGCCATCCATGAAAGAGAAGACTGCATGAGATGAGGCAATGTCCATTACTCCAGATTGGTAGTTGAAATTCATCTTTTGGACATGCCTTATTTAAATCCCTAAAATTGACGTATATGTAAATTTGGCCATTCCTTTTCTTAATTGGGATGACGTAGGCTAACCAGGAAGGGTATTAATCTTCTCAAATGAAGTTAGCATCGATCAGTTTCTTGACTTTTTAAATGACTATTGTTACATGTCTCTAATCAGGAGCTTGCTTGATAGGGTTAGACATATGCTCTATTACTTTATGGACCGCTATCATGAGCCAATCTAGGCATCTCTTCATAACTCCATGCAAAGTAGTCCTTAAACTCAGTCAATAGCCTAACTAAGTCATTGGTTTCAATTTCATTCAACAAAGAACGATGTATGTCGGCGTGGATCTTCTTTAGTTCTAAGTTGATTTCCTTGAGCTTGTCGATGGTTGACTTGATATCTTTTTTTGAACTCTGCGGTGCATCTTTGACTTCAAAATCATGAAGTTCTAAGCATAACTCTCTCATATAAGTTAATGTGATTTGAAAAGAGCCTATCAAATTCCAAATGATTGGTAATAACTAGCGTAATCATCATCATCTACACCCAACTACCAAATCATAGTCTCGGTCATGATTGAGAGCTTTTGCATTTGTTCTTCCATATTCTTTTCAAGTAGTCAAACGTGCTTTGACCAAGTATGTTGGGATTAACCATTTCTTTGCTAAATTATGAACACAAGGCAAGTACTAATCAAAAGGTAATTCTATTAAATCTTTATATGAATCATCCTCAAGTTCTACATCAACTTCTTGACTTGAGGATGATGCTCCCAAAAAGAACCTTTGAGTCTTCACACCGATGGATGACTTAGGGGCTTCCTTAACTACCAAACCCTCAAATTTTTTAGATGAAAGTGGGGTTAGAGCTAAGTTTCCCAACTGATGCCTAACTATTTCACATATAGACTTGGATACACTTATGCTTTGCTTTGGAGCCCAGTCTTCATTATTATCTAGCTCAATTGTCACCTCCAAGGGAATCTACTATTGAGAAGAGCTAGCTGGTGAGCTAACCATATAAGACTCATCCTATGATTTAGATTCTAAGTCTATATGGATAGCAGGTGTACTCTTGGTAGCTGAGACATATCTTCTATTGGGTGGCCAATAAAGAGGTTTTCATGCACAGGACTACCTCTAACTAGCCTCTTCCTCTAGTGGAGGTCGTTGTCCCACCCATATGTTGAATGGAGTAATGAGCGATTGGGTGGAATATAATGTCAAGCTCCACTTCCTCCTCCAAGTCTATTTCCGCTCCCTTTTATTTTTTTTCATTTTCTCTTTTCTTTTCTTTTTTTTCTCTTTCTTTTTTCTTTTTCTTTTTATTTTTTTTAATTTTATTTTTAAACTTTGGCCAAGTTCATGAGAATAGACTTATTGATTTTGAGGGAGGTAGTAAGTTGTATCCTCATATATGCTGACCTCATGAACTTTAAATGGCTTGAGATCTCCTTTGACATAAAGCAATCCACCTCTCATGAACTTACACTATGTAGAGAGGATGGAACTATGTTGTTCTCATGTATCCATGGTCTCCCAAGCAAAGCTTGAAAGATGTATCCAAGTCTATAATGTGAAACTTGGCGGTCTTCCAATCATCTATCTCCAAAGACAACACTATGGAGCTAAGGCCTATTGACCTCACTTTTGGAGTGGGATTCAATCTTCCCATCTTAGAGAGTCTTCTAGACACTAAAACTTCCTAGTCATAAGACACTTCTAACAATTAGGTAAACACTTAAGCCTAAAAGACTTAGAATGGTTAACCATAGGATTAGGTTATGCCTTAAGGATTAGGATAATCCACCTACCCTACAACCCAAATCCAATCCATCATGTTCACCTTCTCAAACAAACCTCAAGTTCAATTCAAACATCAAATTCAAATCCAAATCAAAACCCAAATTTCAAAACCAAATGATTGAAGCGATCAAATCCAAACTTGAAAACCTTCTCATATGGCTAACCCATGGACTTAGCCAAATCTTAATCCTTAATCCAAAATCAATTCATTTTCTCATAGTCAATTTATATCTTCAATCATCTTCCTAAATATAAATCAAATCTACATTTAGATGATCAAAACTAAATCAAATTAAATCAAAACCCTTCCTAAGACATATGACCTATCCCATGGACTTAGCCAAATCTTAATCCAAATCAAGTCAAACTCAATTGATTTTCTCACAAATCAATCAAATTTTCAATCATCTTCACAAATTTAAATTATATATCATCTAAATTTGACTTGAAACAAAACCAAACTTAAGATTTGAACCCAATTGACTTGAAAATCAATTGAGAAGGGCAAATGAAACAAAACCCATTTGAACCCAAGCCAAATGCAATTGAATTATATATCAATCCCAAATCCATATATAAACTCAACTAAATCAAACTCAACCCAAAATCAAGCCAACTAAATTGGTCCACTTGACCCAAAGTGGCCAATTTGACCTATTGAGCCAAGTTCTAATCCTACCCAAATTGGATTGAACCAAGCCAATCAAAACCTCCCATCATGATTGTTGATCACCCTAGGTTGATCAATTATCATAAATTAGGTCAAACCAAGTCAACTTTGGTCATCTGCCCAAGTCATAACCCATATGAACCAAAACTAGCCAAATTGCTAAGTGAAATCTCTTGAAACAATGATTCATACCAAATCAAAATCAATATTTGAATATGACTTGACTTTCAATTAAGTCAAACAAAACCCAATTGGCCCTCTTGACCCAAGTTGATCCAAATTGATCTAAAAGACCAAATTGGGTCAAATCAAAATATAAACCAAATTGATTACAACCAATGGCTCAAGTTCATTCCAAATTGATTGTTGAACTTGACCAAAGCCATGTTTGGATCCAATTGAACCTAATTGACCTAAAGGTTCAAGTTGGCCTAATCAAAACCAAATCCAAATTAATTGAAACCAAAGCCTACCATCATCTTTAATTAGTCAACTAAACCCAAACCAACATCCAACCCAAGCCAATTTGGCCAATTTGGTCAAATTGGTCAACTTAATCCATTTGACCAAAATGAATTCAAATGAGCCAAAATCAAATCTAAGCCAAACTAAATGAAATCAATTGAACCAAAATATCCCAAATGATCATATGAACTTGACCTAACCCTTGGTTTGACCCAATTTGACTAATTGGTCAACTTGACCCTAACCCAATTTGACCTAAATGAGTCAAATTGAGCGACTATAAACAAACTCAATTGACTTGAAATTTAGGATAACACACTTTTGGATCATTTGAAATCTGTCCAAATCAAATCAATGCCAAATGATCATTCTACCCTTAGGTCAAGGGCATCACATGAGACAAATTACCCATGTAAGTGGTCATTTCCATTCCTTGGCCACTTGGTACTCTCTCAATGGTCCACCTAGGCACAAGACACCCGATCCAAGGGGTGGTTGGGTCGGCCATGGGAGGTGAAATCACCTCACCCTCCCCATTGGCATTTCAAACCCATAGGACACCTATGATTCCTCTTTGGCGGCCACCTCCACAACTTCAACCAACCGAGCCAACTCACCTCCTCCACACTCACTTGAGATGGTTGGACCACTAGAAGTCAAACCCAATCCCACCATCAGATGAGCGGTGGTATACACCCCCTCATTTTCACTCAAACACACAAAAATCATTCCTCAAAGCCCTAGCTACGCAAGATGACCTGAGCCATTCCTTAAGCTCCCAAGCTCATTCTTCGATTGGAAAATGCCATTCTTGTCCATCCCGAAATGGGGCACTCCCAATTCCCTAAGCTCCCAAGCTCATTCCACGATTGAAAAATGCCATTCTTATTTGTCCAGAAATAAGACACTCCCATTTCTGACCTAACTTACCCATTTCTCCATCAAACTCAAATTAACTTTGCATGCACCATCCTTAGGCCTCGTTGAGCAATAATGAATCATCTCCCAAGCTTCTTAACCACAAGAGGTGGGACTTCTATCAAAGTTGAGCTCCAAATCATCGATTCATGGCCTTACGAGCGAACATCGAGGAATTGATCCAATTGTTGCTCAATAGGGCTTTGTCTCCACTAGATGAAGCTTCCTTAATCGTTCGAGCCACCGGTCTTGAGCTCCGGTGAGGTATGCTTCCAAAACTGATCCTTAGGCAAAAATGGGTTGGAGCTTTTTGAAGAAAACTTGCATCTCTTGTGATCTTGACCATTGGATCCCCTCCGATCGATGTCATGAAGGTGTGGGATCCTTTTGGAGTTGATCCAAGCTTCGGGTAAGCTCGGATCAAGTGAGCAATGGAGGATGGACTCCATTCTCCCTCACTCGCATGATGTTAGATCACCCATCATCCGTTCCATGATCGAAATGGATGGTTGTGATTAGATCTGCTAGATCGATCTGATTTAATCTTATTAAGCTATGGGATTAATCATAGCCATCTGATCTTAGATCAAGCGGATGAGCGCGCCACCACGTAGGCGAGATAAGTTTTAAGTGGCCAATCCTAAACCTAAACCTAAAATAAAAACTAAATAAAAACCTAAACCTAAAAATTGAAACTAAAAAAACCCTAAAACCTAAACTAAAAAGAAACATAAACCTAAAATAAAAATGAAATCAACAAAAACCTAAATTAAAATAAACTAAATTAAAATAAATAAAACCTAAACCTAAACCTAAAATATACTAAACCTAAACCTAAACCCAAACTAAATAAATGAAAATAAACTAAAACTAAACCTGAACTAAAAAATAAAACCTAAGAATAAACCTAAAACCTAAACATAAGAAAATAATATCAAAACCTAAACCTACACCTAAAAATAAAAAATAAAACATAAAGAAAAAAAATTAAATAAAATAAAACTCAACTAACAAAATAAACCTAAACCTAACAAATAAACTAAAACAAAACCCTAAACTAAAATAAAAAAAATAAATAAACAAACTAAACTAAATAAAAAAAAATAAACTTAAATAAAATAAAAATAAAATAAACTAAAATAAATAAAAAATAAACTAAATAAACCTAAAATCTAATTTATTTTTTTTTTTTTTGAAAAACCATAAACCGTAAATCTTAAACCCTAAACCCTAAACTATAAACCTACAATCCTAAACCCTAAACCCTAAACCATAAACCATAAAAAACCTTGAACCTTAACACTAAACCCTAAACCCTAAAAGCATAAACCCTAAAATCATAAACCCTAAACCCTAAACCCTAAACCCTAAACTCCTAACCCTAAACCAAAACCTAAACTAACTAAATAAATTAAAAAATAAACCTAAACCTAAACACTAAAACTTATTAAACCTAAACCTAAACTTAAACCCTAAGAATGGGTAGAACCTCACAGAACATCACCCCAACCAGCTTAGTATCCATGGAAACTGAAAAGGGTTATCGCAGTGGTGGTGGGGGATCCGGAGGTGCTGGTGGATATGTACGTGGTGGTGGATTAGTTGGTTGGAGGAGGGAGAATGGAGGTTACAACAAGGGAGGAGATATGATGGTGGATCCCCACTCGAGAGGTCGAGTGGTTCATGGGAACGAGAAACCAAGAATATGACCGATCATCGCTATGGAACTGTGCCTTTACATTAGGGATGATTCTAGTTATCTAGGGTTTTTGATTTGCTCTATGCATGCTCATTTTTTATCTATGTTGTCGCTTGTATATTAGAAAACTAGGTGTGTTACTTGGTTGATGAAATCAAAAAGAAATGTTGAATATGAATTTGTTCTCTCGCTAAAAAAACCAAAACTCTAAACCCTAAACTAAAACTTGAACCCTAAACCTAAAACCAAAATGAATAACCCTAAACCATCAAAACCATAAACCCTAAACCCAAAATGCTAAACCCTAAAACCTTAAACCCTAAACTAAAACCTAAACCCTAAACCCTAAACCCTAAGCCCTAAACCCTAAAACCTAGAACCCTAAACCTTAAACCCTAAACTTTAAAACCTAAACCCTAAACCCTAAATCGTAAAAACCTAAAAACCTAAACCTAAACTAAATAAAACTACAAAATAAAAAACATAAACCTAAATAAAATAAAATAAAATAAAATAAACTAAAAAAGATAAACCTAAACCTAAACCTAAACTAAGCCTAAACCTAAACCTAAAATAAAATAAAATAAAAAAAAAATAAAATAAAAATAAAATAAATAAAACCTAAACTAAATTAAAAAATAAAATAAACCTAAAAATAAAAAACCTAAATATAATTAAACCTAAACGTAAAATAAAAATAAAATGAACTTAAAATAAAATAAAATAAAAATGAAATAAAAATTTAAACCTAAAAAAACATAAATATAAAACAGAAAAATAAATAAAAAATTAAACCTAAACCTTACACTAAAAAAAAACTAAACCTAAAATAAATAAATAAAAAATAAACCTAAACCTAAACCTAAACCTAAACTAAAATAAACTAAATTATAAATAAAATCTAAACCTAAACCTAAACCCTAAACTAAATATAATAAAATAAACTAAAAAATAAACCTAAACCTAAACTAAAAAATAAAACCTAAAAATAAACATAAAATAAAAACCTAACACCTAAACAAAAATAATAATAAATAAAACTAAACTAAACCTAAAAAATAAAAAAAAACATAAACTTAAAAAATAAAATAAAATAAAACTAAACTAAAAAATAAACATAAACCTAAACCTAAGCCTAAAAAATAAACTAAAATAGAAAACCTAAACTAAAATAAGTAAACATAAAATTAATAAACTAAACTAAATAAAAATAATAAATAAACCTGAATAAAAGTATAAAATTAACCAAAACCTTCTAGTTTACTTAATTTAAAAACAAACCCTAAACCCTAAACCCTAAAACTAACTCTAAACCCTAAACCCTAAATCCTAAACACTAACCCTAAACCTAAACCCTAAACACTAAACTTTAAAAACCCTAAACCTTAAAGCCAAAACCCTAAAGCATAATATAACCTTAGACTCTAAACCCTAAAGCAAAATGTAACCCTAAACCCTAAACCATAAACCCTAAACCTCTAAACACTAAAGCCTAAAAATAGAACCCTAATCCCTAAACCATAAACCCTAACCCTAAAAGTTAAACAATAAAGCCATAAACTCTAAAATCCTAAATCCTAAACCATAAACCCTAAGCCCTGAACTCTAAACACTAAAACCTAAAAAGCTAAACCTAAACTAAATAAACATTAAAATAAATAAATAAATAAACCTAAACCTAAATAAAATAAAATAAAGAAAAATCTAAATTGAAACCTAAACCTAAACCTAAAAAAAATTAAATAACAAAATAAAAAAATAAACTAAAATAAAATCAATAAAACTTAAACTAAACTAAAAATAATAATATAAACTTAAGAATAAAAAAACTAAATAAAATAAAACTAAATGTAAAATAAAGAAAATAAACCTAAAATAAAACAAAATAAAACTAAATAAAACCTAAACCTAAAAATTACCTAAAAATAAATAAAAATAAAATCGAAACGCTAATCTTAAAAAAACCTAAACCTAAATTAAAAATAAAATAAACAATATAAAAAAAACCTAAACCTAAACATAAACTAAATAAAATAAAATATAATAAACTAAAAATAAACCAAAACCTAAACTAAAAACTAAAACCAACTAATAAAACTAAAAGAAAAAACTAAAACCTAAACCTAAAAAAATAAAATAAAAACCTAACCTAAAACTAAAAATAAAAAATAAAATCTAAATCTAAAAGATAAAATAAAAATAAAACTCAACTAAAAAATAAACCTAAATCTAAACTAAACTAAAAAGTAAAATTAAAAATCTAAACTAAAATAAATAAATAAACTAAATAAAAAAAATAAACCTAAATAAAAGTAAAAAATAAAGTAAACTAAAAGATATAAAAAATAAACAAAATATACTAAATAAATCTAAACCTACTGATTTACTTAATTTAAAAAAAAACCTTAAACCCTAAATTCTAAATGCTAAACCCTAAACCCTAAACTCTAAACCCTAAACCCTAAACCCTAAATCTACAACCCTAAATCTAAACCCCAAAAATTGTAAACCCTAAACCTTAAACCCAAAAAACATAAAACCTAAAATCCTAAACCCTAAACCCTAAACTATAAACCCTAAAACCTAAACACTAACCCTAAACCCTAAACCCTAAGCCCCAAATCCAAACCCTAAGAATGTGTAGATCCTAGACGGGAGGAACATCACTGTCAACCAAGCTAAGTCTAGATTCAGTGATGGAGGTGAAGGTTATGGTTATCAAAGTGGTGGGGGGATCTAGAGGTTTTGGTGGATGTGAGGTGGTGGTTAGAGAATGGATTATGGAAGCGAGGAGACAAGGTTAAAGCCGTGGTGGTGGCGGAGGGAGAGATCAAAAATATAATGGTTGATCCCGCTACTCGAGAGGCCAAGGTGGTTATGATGGGAACTAGAGAAACTGAAGAATGGCCGATCCGATCTATTGCTTATGAAACTATCTTTACAATAGAGATGGTTCTAATTATCTAAGGTTTTTGATTTGCTCATGCATGCTCATTTTTTATTTGTCATCACTTCTGTCTTAGAAAACATCGTGTGTTACTTAGTTCATGAAATCAAAAAAAGAAATGTTGAGTCAATTTGTTCTCTTAAACAAAAAAACAAAAACCCAAACCTAAAACCAAAACCTAAACCATAAACCTAAAACCTAAACCCTAAACTCTAAAACCATAAACCCTGAACACTAAACCCTAAACCATAAACCTAAAACTCTAAAACCCTAAACCCTAAACCCTAAACCCTAAATCCTAAACCCTAAATCTTAAACCCCAAAACTACCCTTAAACCCTAAACTTTAAACCCTAAACTCTAAACCCTAAATCATAAAAACCTAAAAACCTAAACCTAAACTAAATAAAACCAAAAAATAAAATAAATAAAAAACCTAAACCTAAATAAAATAAAATAAAATAAAACCTAAACTAAACATAACCTAAACCTAAACCTAAGCTTAAACCTAAACCTAAAAAATAAAATAAAATAAAAAATATAAACTAAGCTAAAATAAAATAAATAAAACCTAAACTAAACTAAAAAAATAAAATAAACCTAAAAATAAAACCTAAATATAATAAAACCTAAATAAAAAAATAAAATGAACTTAAAATAAAATAAAATAAAACTATAAAAATCTAAACCTAAAAAATAAAACTAAATATAAAACCTAAAAATAAATAAAAAATAAAACCTAAACCTTACACTAAAAAAAACCTAAACCTAAAATAAATAAATAAAAAATAAACCTAAACCTAAACCTAAACTAAAATAAACTAAACTAATATAAATAAAATCTAAACCTAAACCTAAAATAAA
Source organism: Cymbidium sinense (assembly GCA_021442155.1). Classification (NCBI taxonomy): domain Eukaryota; kingdom Viridiplantae; phylum Streptophyta; class Magnoliopsida; order Asparagales; family Orchidaceae; genus Cymbidium; species Cymbidium sinense. The sequence continues at coordinate 37,378 of JAKCPB010000938.1, forward strand.
CTAAACCTAAACCCTAAACTAAATAAAATAAAATAAACTAAAAATAAACCTAAACCTAAACTAAAAAAATAAACCTAAAATAAAAACCTAATACCTAAACAAAAATAATAATAAATAAAAACTAAACCTAAACCTAAAAAAAACATAAACTAAAAAAAATAAAATAAAATAAAATTAAACTAAAAAATAAACATAAACCTAAACCTAAGCAAAAAAAAATAAACTAAAATAGAAAACCTAAACTAAAATAAGTAAACATAAAATTAATAAACCAAACTAAATAAAAATAAATAAATAATAAACCTCAATAAAAGTATAAAATAAACCAAAACCTTCTAGTTTACTTAATTAAAAACAAACCCTAAACCCTAATCATAAAATTCTAAACCCTAAACCCTAAACCTAAACCATAAACCCTAAACACTAACTCTAAACCAAAACCTTAAACACTAAACAGTAAAAACCCAATACCCTAAAGCCAAAACCTTAAACCCTAAACCCTAAACCCTAAAGCATATTGTAACCTTAAACCATAAACCCTAAAGCAAAATGTAACCCTAAACCCTAAACCTAAACTTAAACCTAAAACCTAAAAAAACCCTAAACCTAAATAAAACTAAACCCTAAACCCTAAATAAACCATAAACCCTAAATCTAAACCTAAATAAATAATAAATTAAACCTAAACTAAATAAATAAAATAAATAAATAAATAAACTAAAAAAATAAACTAAATTAAATAACCTAAACTAAACTAATAAAATAATATAAACTTAAAAACCTAAATAAAAAATAAATAAAATAAAAAATAAAATAAAATAAATAAACCTAAACCTAAAAAAATTAACCTAAAAATAAATAAAAAATAAAATTGAAAAGCTAATCTTAAAAAAACCTAAACCTAAATTAAAATAAAATAAATAATATAAAATAAACTATAACTAAAAAAAATAAACTAAACTAAAATAAATAAAACCTAAACCTAAACCTAAAATAAACTAAACCTAAACATAAACTAAATAAAATAAAATAAATTAAAAATAAACCAAAACATAAACTAAAAAATAAAACCTACAAATAAACCTAAAATAAAAACCTAAACATAAAAAAATAAAATAAAAACCTAACCTAAAACTAAAAATAAAAAATAAAATCTAAATCTAAAAGATAAAATAAAAATAAAACTCAACTAAAAAATAAACTTAAATCTAAACTTAAACCTAAAAAAATAAAGTAAAATTAAAAATCTAAACTAAAATAAATAAACTAAACTAAATAAAAATAAAAAATAAACCTAAATAAACATAAAAATAAACTTAACTAAAATAAATAGAAAATAAACTAAATATACTAAATAAACCTAAACCTATAAGTTTACTTAATTTAAAAAAAAACCTTAAACCCTAAATTCTCAACCCTAAACCCTAAACCCTAAACCCAAAAAAACTGTAAACCCTAAATTTTAAACCCAAAAAACATAAAACCTAAAAACCTAAACCCTAAACTCTAAACCCTAAAACCTAAACACTAACCCTAAACCCTAAACCCTAAACCCTAAGCCCCAAACCCAAAACTCAAACATAAAGTAATTAAATAAATTAAAAAATAAACCTAAACCCTAAGAATGGGTAGAACCTAGATGGGAGGAACATCACCAAACCAAGCTTCTAGATCCTGGATGGAGGTGAAGTAGAGGCATGGTTATCGCAGTGGTGGGGATCTAGAGGTGTTGGTGGATATGGAGGTGGTGGTTAGAGCAAGGTGGTTATGCGGGAGGAGGATGGAGGTTATAAATGGTGGTGGCTGGAGAGATCAAGATATGATGGTGATCCACCACTGAGAGGCCAAGGTGGTTCTCGATGGGAACTGAGAAATTGAAGAACTCGACTATTATGAAACTATGTCTTTACAATAGAGATGGTTCTAATTATCTAAGGTTTTTGATTTGCTCTATGTGTGCTCATTTTTTATCTATCGCTTGTGTCTTAGAAAACATGGTGTGTTACTTAGTTCATGAAATCGAAAAAAAGAAATGTTGAGTTTGAATTTGTTCTCTGTTAAAAAAAACCAAAAACCCTAAACCCTAAACTAAAACCTAAACCATAAACCTAAAACCTAAACCTTAAACCCTAAAAACCCTAAACCCTAAACCCTAAAATATAAACCCTAAACCCTAAAACCATAAACCCTAAACCCTAAATCCTAAAACCTAAACCCTAAACCCTAAACTAACCCTAAACCCTAAAAAGCTAAAAATCTAAACTTAAACTAAATAAAACCTAATAATAAAATAAATAAAAAACCTAAACCAAAATAAAATAAAAAAATAAAATAAATTAAGACTAAAACCTAAACCTAAACCTAAATAAATAAAATAAAAAATAAAGACTAAAATAAAATAAATTAATAAAAACCTAAACTAAACTAAAAAATAAAAAACCTAAATAAAATTAAAACTAAACTTAAAATAAAAATAAAATAAACCTAAACCTAAACTAAAATAAACTAAACTAAAATAAATAAAACCTAAACCTAAACCTAAGCTAAATAAAATAAAATAAACTAAAAATAAACCTAAACCTAAACTAAAAAATAAAACCAAAAAATAAACCTAAAATAAAAACCTAAAACCTAAACCTAAAAAAATAAAATAAAAATAAAACTAAACTAAAAAATAAACCTAAACCTAAACCTAAACCTAAAATAAACTAAATTAAAAAATCTAAATTAAAATAAAAAAACCTAAAATAAATAAACTAAACTAAATAAAAATAAAATTAAACCTAAATAGAAATAAAAAATAAAATAAACTAAAATAAAGAAAAAATAAACTAAATAAATTAAATAAACCTAAATCTACTAATTTACTTAATTTTAAAAAAATTAAAAAAGCCCCAACCCTAAACCCTAAACCCCGAAATAAACACTAAACCCTAAACCCTAAATCTTAAAACCCTAAGCCTTAAACACTAAATCCTAAATCCTAAAACTCTAAACACTAATCCCTAAACCCTAAATCCACAACCCTAAACCCTAAATCCTAAAAAACCTTAAACCTTAAATCCTAAACCCTAAACCCTAAACCCTAAATCCCAAACCTAAATTGTAAACCCTAAATCCTAAACCTTTAACTAAACCCTAAACTATATAACTAAATCACCCTACAACCTAACCTAAACTTAAACTCCTAAACTTAATCCCTCAAGACCCTAAACCCTAAAGCCTAAATACTAAAGCCTAAAACCTAACCTTTAACCTTAAACCCTAAATTTTAAACCCTAAACCTTAAACCCTAAACCCTAAACCCTAAATCTAAATCTAAACCAAAACCCTAAACTTATTTTACATTTTGGCTGAAGATGTTTTTTGACCTCTTACTTCTGGGTTGGCCTGATGATTCTTATCTTTCCAGCTTAGGTTGGCTTGGTTTTTTTAGTTTGGTGGCAACTATCTTCTTTTCCTTATTACTCTGGTTGTTAGTGGATGACATGTTTTCTACTCTGGCTTTATTCTATTTTTTCATGGTTTGTTTTGTTTCCTCTCCTCTTGAAGTTGAATTACTTTTTGTTAGTTTTTCATGGTTGGATGGGTGGCCATCCTAGTGGGAACTACTATTGTTTTTCTAGGCCTTATTTTGAGAGTTTCTGGCTACTTTTTGGGGATTGCCTCCTCCTTTATTGTTTATTGTTGGATCATTCTTTTTGCCTTGGTTTTGTGTTTGGTTATTCTCATTAGCCTCTCATGGGTGCATATACAGGTTTTATGTTTTTACTATGCTTTCTATCAGGTTAGTCTTTTTTTTTTGCTAGGGAAGTTTAGTTTTTGAGTGGTCCTGGCTAGCTACTACTATTATCTTTCTATGGTGGTTGTGCCTCTTTTAGACCTATGTTGTGTGGTGCTTTATTGGTTTTCTACTTTTCCTTGGCTATTGGGATGCTTCCTTTGGCTACTTATGATGGCTATTCTCTGGTGGTTTCATGGCTATTTTACTTTAGTTTGGTTGGAGGACTTTAGTTTCCTTGAATCTTGGTTGGTTGATTTTTTCTTCTTTTTCTTTCTTCTTGGACAATTTGCTGGAGTCTTTTGCTATGTTGTTCGAACCTTTGTTGATCCTTTAGGATTGGACTTTTTGGTATTAGGTGGTTGGTCGTAGCCTTTGGCCTTCTTTTCTGTGGCTATTTTGTCTTCTGGTGATTTTCACTGGTTGCATCTTATGTTTCCTTTTGATGGTTTAATTTATGACTGTTAGTCATTTGTGGTTGCTCACCCTAGTTTGTCTTGGTGACTACTAGTTGGTACTTTGTTTGAGGTCCCTATCTTGGTTTTATTGGCTATTTCTATTAATCAACATGGGTCTCATGCTTGTCATGGTCGGTTTTGGTTTTCCTTGGTTTGAAGCTTGGATGGGTATTTGGATAATGGCTATTGTTGGTGTTCTAACTTTGTTTTAGCCTCTCTAGGTTATTATGATTAGATTGTGGTTTTTTTTGGTGGTTTGTTGCTAGCTAGTTGTCTGGTTGCTCTTTGTTTAATGGTGCAAGATCTAGAACTCTGGACTCTAGCCTTGGATGTTTACTTGTACTGTATGTCGGGCTAAGATGGCTTTGATGTTACTCACCTCTTCTCTCTAGTTGGTAGCATTACATATGATTGTAATCCTTCTTTATGAAGTTTGGATGCTCATATGTATTGTTTCCCCTTGGGATGATCCGAATTGATGAGCCTTCTCTTCTCTATCCTTTCCTCTCTCTCCATCCTTATCCTTTTATGACTTTTCCTTGTAGTCTTTTTGTAGATTTCTTTTACAGGTTGGAACTTTGTAGGGAATGGCCATTACTAGTCAACCTAAGTGCTATTGTTGTGGATCTTACTTATCTTACTTTCTCAAAGGAATCATGAACTGTTACTGACTCATCCTTTTACTATTTTAAGCATTTATTTTAGTCTTACTCTATGTCTTCTTCTCTTATGATTTTAGCTATATTTTTTATTTTTTTTTTTTTTCTAATGTACTTATATGGGGTTTAGCTTTAGGTTTCTTGTATCTCGAGAGTAGAATCTTATAGCTTTAATTTTAAGGACATTATCTTTTCCTTTATGATTATAAAATTCTAACTTTCCCCCATAAAAAATCTTAAACCTCAAACCTTAAACCCTAAACAACCTTAAACAACCCTAAACCTTGAAAACCTAATCCCTAAACCCTAAACCCTAAACACAAATTATAAAATCTAAACCCTAAACCATAAACCCTAAACCCTAAATAATAAACCCTAAAACTCTAAACCCTAAACTAATCCTAAACCCTAAAGCCTAAACACTAAACCCTAAACCCTAAACCTTAAAACCTAACCCTAAACCTTAAACCCTAAAAGCATAAAACCTAAAACCTTAAACCCTAAACCCTAAACCCTAAACCCTAACCCTAAACCCTAAACCCCAAACCCTAAACCTAAACCTAAAGTAACTAAATAAATTAAGAAATTAACCTAAACCTTAAAACCTAATAAACCTAAACCCAAACCTAAACCCTAAGAATGGGCAGAACCTTGATGACAAGAACATCACTGTCAACAAGGCTCACCTAGATCTAGCAAAGGGAGGTGAAGGTGGAGGTGGCGTTATCACAAAGGTGGTGGGGATCTAGAGGTGCTAGTGGATATGAGGTGGTGGTCGAGCAAAGTGGTGGTTATGGAAGGGGAGGATGAAGGTTACATGTGGTGGCAGAGGGAGAGATCAAGGAAATAATGGTCGATCTCATGACTTGAGAGGTCGAGGTGGTTCTAATGGGAACTGGAGAAATTGAAGAATGGTTAATCTGATTTGCTACTTATAGAACTGTGTCTTAATAGTTGAGATGGTTCTAGTTATCTAGGGTTTTTGATTTGCTCTATGCATGCTAATTTTTTATTTATTTCATCACTTGTGTCTCAAAAAACTTGGTGTGTATGGTGTTTATTTTTGAGATGTGGGACACCACACAGATCTTAACGGTTATTTATTGAAATGATCGGGTATGACATTAAGAAAAGATGCACTATCTCAAAAGATAGAAATCATTACCCTATAATGGACCTAATCACCTAATAAGGACTATTAAAGCATGATGGTCTAATGTATGAGATTTCCCCTACTTTACATAAAAAAAAGTAAAGTAGCATTCATATTAAGTCATTGTTCATGGAGGCAAGCCTCCATAGTTAATTACATCCTAAGGGATGTGAATCCCTTAAGAATGCTCTCGATTAAAGTATTAACTAAAGTCTCAAAAGATTTCAAGGCTAAACTATCAAAGGGTTATTTGTTTTGAAAAATTAAGTGGGAAAACTCAAGGAGAAGACTTATTATCGAAGCCAAAGGAAATGAGTAGGGAATGCTCTTGATAAAAAAAACCTAGTGAGCATTTCAACCTATCCTATAATTGGACTTTAGAATTTTGAAATTGAAGAGAAGATCAATTTTGTTAAAGTTGACATTTCATTTTAAAGCTGGGACTCAGAATCCAACAACACAAGATTATGGAGATGCCTAAGAGGTAAGGATTTATCCTTATAGCCCAAAAGAAACAACAACCTTGGATCCTAAATATAGGGAGCTTTAGCATAATCCAAAGCATAACCTAAATCTAAGTAAAAATAGGCATATGGTTTAGCACCATAAGAGAGGATAAACCATCCGACTGCTAGACTTACAACCATTTGGAGTGGCAGCCAGCTAACACCCCCTATGCTTTAAATCTAAGAAATCCGATCATATGATTTGCAAGATTAGTTAGGCTGTTATTTAATTAGAAAGAAATTGAAGTCCTTAAACCCACTCCCTAAGAGACTAGAGCATGAGTGGTATGAGCATATGACTTAGTCTAATGTAACATCTTTTCATATTTTATTTATTTTGACACATCATTTTGACAAAGTCTTTCGATTTATGATACTTACATGCATGAGAAAATAAGGTTGTTGTCTAAATCAACAAGAAATGGGTGTTTTCCAACACAAAGGATGCCCTCATAAGTCAAGCATTCCCCTATCTTGCAAGGATGGAAATCCCTTGTTTTAAGAGTGAAATAATATGATGTGCATGTTGTTGGCCATTCAACATTCAACTAAGGGATTATAAATTTTTTAATTATCTTGATTCATGTCATAGGATTTATGTGAGGTTATGAATTATTTAAAACTTTAGTAATGAGTTGTAGTGGGGCAGAAAGGTTAATTTTTTTTAGGAGCCTAATCGCATTCAAGGCCATATATTCAAACTTCAAACAAATAAAGAAACTAAGAAAAGCTTTCCATCCTAATTGTGCACTTTAAACACAACATCAAACAAATTTTATAGCTAATGTAAAAAAAATAGGCCAATGCGATTGGGTGTCACCATACAACCTGAAAAGAAAAATGGGTAGCCGAGCTCTACCTTTATACAACCGGTACATAAAAGAATAATTTATAATTTACAAATGATAAATGCTATGGGGGGTCTTCATTTCTTCATGTATCTTCATTCTTCTTTGACTTGGTTTGCTCCACTTCAAAAGCTTCACATGGCCTCCCATGATAAACCCTTCTAGCCAATGCTCATCCTTATCCCCCCATAGCACTAATCCTAATTCTTAATGTAAAATTACATTAAAAATATGAAAAGTAAATCTAACTACACCTATAAGATAAGTGTTAGCTAAAGACACATACAACCCATGCAATTATATTTATAATTTGGACTTAACACCCTACATATGGGTAACCAAGCCCATCTGTCCTAACATGGATTATGCTTAGGGGATTAAGCAACCTGCAAAGTGAGCATTTATATTTATTTTTAAGTGAAAACTTAAACATAATCCCTTAGAAAATATGATTAGGATAATCATGGCCTACCATCTAGTCTATAAAACATACACCCTAACATCTAGTCTAAAATAATACATCACAAAATATAACATACATCACACCATGAACCATCCTAACATAAGGCTAGAAGTGGTGACTTAATCTAATGTGTGTGTATTAAGGCTTATGTGGTATGTCATAACTAGGCTTTAGAGTTAAGATTTTCTAAGTGTAGAAAGATTCAACTTAAAGGGTGGTTTCACTTCAAGTTCTTTAATTAATTTGCAAGTTTTAATTTGTGTTTTCTTTTGATTCATATAACCTACACTTAGCAACTAAGTGTTGTAAAGAGAAGAAAAGTGGTTTGCCTTTTTCATCCCTACCTTAAACCACTTTCAAAAGCCTATTAATTTGATTTAGTTCTCTTTAGTGAATGGCTTATTACACATTTTAGATTAATCCTAAGTTTAGGTTCTTTAAATAATTCTATTCAATGTGAAATGCTTCTTAAGATTAATCTAATTGAAATACTATCACATGACATGCTAAATCATTCCTCTCCATCACATGTAACATGCATATGATTAAGTCTTAAGTATACCTACACATACAATATGTTTTAGCATACTTGAATGATGGATGTGAGTATGTACATTTGAAGCTTTATATTTCTTCTCGATTGAATTATTTTATCATATTAATTTAAGGTTCTATCTAAATTCTTATGCAAAAAATACATAGGGATGAAATTAAACAAGTATGTCATTGTTAACCAAGGAAGTGAGGTAATAAATGACCTTTGGGTGTAACTGCCTCATATTCCCATGAACATAAGAGAGAGCTCCAAATCACATGATCAATTAATTCAATCACTTGAACAATTGCAAATGCATGTATTTTTAATAAAAGGAAGGATTACCATTCTAATTAAATACACATGTATGTATAAAGATAGAAGCAAGTACGTGCCTTTGTTAAACTAGAAGTGAGGTAATCAAATGACCTCCTTAGGCTAGCTAAAGCCTCATAGTCCCGAATGTCGACTATATACCACTTTTCTTAGATACATACACATGTATTCATAATTTGGAGAATGAAAATCATGCAAAAAATTGATATTTAATTTGATTGATTCATTTATGTATATGAATTAAAGCCTCATCCAAATTAGTATTGAAATACATAAGAATGAAATCAAATGGTAGTGCCATTGTTAAACTAGGGAAGTGATCTAATCAAATAACCTTTGGGCTAACTAAAGCCTCATATTTTGGGATGTCCGACTATATACCCATTAACATTCTCACTTACATAAATCAATACATGAATAAACTGAAAGCTTCACTTCATACATTTAAGCTATAATCACATGCATTTCCTATGTATTTATAACTTGCATTCATAGCATATGTAACCATTCATTTATAAGCTTTGGAAAATATGTTTGGATTTAAAAGTGATAATAGACACACATATTATAAATTAAATCAACACATGCAAGCTTGACATAAAGGAAACCCATTGGACTTAATTAATTTTGAAAAGATGAATGTGATTTCAAATGACATACAACATTTAACATGATTGAAAAGGAATGAATGAGCATAAACATGTGATTTTATTCAATTAAATTAATTCCTAAGGACAATCAAATCAAATAAAAGCATTTAAAGAAAACCAACACTTTTTAGTATTTGATTTGGTTTGAAGAAATGAGGGAAAATTTGTTGATCCTAACATATTCCCATGTTTGTGATTTAATATTGTTTAATGAAAAGTAATTTAGTTGATTTTATGGGTTAATTAGGTTGTACTATGCATTAAATACATTAATTAACCCTTACCTATATTGCCTTAATTTAATTAACGAAGTAATTATGATCCAACATGATATGTACATACATTTGAAATTAAATCAGTAATGAACCTAAGAAATGAAAGAGGCCTAATGCAATTGGCTAGTGATTAATTAAGTTAAGAAACTTAATTAAGTACTTTCATGGTTTTCCCACACATTTGGGCTAACCATAATTTCTTTAAATGTCTTTAGGATATTGAACACCTAAAGATCTACCAATGAATTGATTAATTAAGATTCCATGTGATTATAGTTTCAAATTGATTAATTAAGCAATTTAATTAATGAATTAAACCATCAATTAATCCCAAATTAATTAATTTCCATTCAAGTGAAATGGACTTAGGGAAAAGATTGGGAAAGAGGTCCCAATCTCATTCTCCATGCCCATTCACTATTTCACAATGATTAGCAAGCTTAATTAATGATTTTCTTACTATTTATAATATTAATTAATAGCCTAATTAATTAGGAAAGTAATTAAGGTTAAGATAACCAATTTCCCTAATTAACCAAGCAATAAATACCAAGAAAATTATGGGCACAGGTCATCCCATTAATCAACCTCAAAAGTTTGGGATTAATTACTTAGGTAATTAGAGTAATTAAGCTAATTATATTTTAATTAAACTTAAATTAAGCCTTAATTATTATTCAAAATTAATTGGGATCAATTTTAATTGAATCTCCTCTTAAATACCTTCAAAACAAATTATTACTTGCATTTTTATGATTTTTCTATGATTTTTTATAATTTTCCAAAGTTTCAGCTGATTTAAATGATTTTCCATGATTTTTATAAAGTTTATTAATTTATTTTAACTATTTGAACTTCAAAATATAATATATGTCAATTCATAAATCCTTTTGACTTGAAATTTTTGTGGAAGGTAGATTTTATGTTCAATTTTTATCTCAGAGAATTTCAAATCAATTTGACGTGTCTTTATAGTTTAATTAATGAAATTTGATTTTCCCTAAAGCTTAAATTAAGCTCATAATATTCTGTAAATTTTAGGGATTTTGGATTCATTGGATTCATCTCGAAAAGATAAATCCAATGAGCCCTTATTTTTAATTTTTAGTTAAGTATTTTATTTTTATGAATTTTTGAAGTTTTAGGTGTGTTTAATTAATTTTTAAAAAGACTAAAATCCCTAATTTCTTACTTAACCTAGTTAGTGCCTGCGTAGTGCTAACTAGACCATGCAGTGCCACGTAGCACTATGCGACTAGCTGGAGCGATGCCACCTTAGAAGATGAGTGGGAATGCAAATAGAGATGCATGTATCGGATCCGACCATCTGATCGTGGATCGAATGGTCCATATCGATATGCACGATCTGCATGATCTGAGCTGTGTGATCCATTAATTAGAGCTGTGAGATCTGCACAATCTGAATTGTCTATCTCCCTTAATAGGAGATCACATAATTATCAAGCAATCTGGCACAAGAAATGGATGGAACACTATTCCAAGCTAGATTTTTGTGATTCTTGTAAAGAAATTGAACAAAAAACATCATTTTAGGCTCGATTTTCTAGTGATCTACTCTGAAAACCATCCAAATGCATGGGGATGATGTAAAATGAAAAAAATGCAAGGGTAATATAAAGAAAATTCTAAAATTAAGCAAAACCATTACAAACAAAAAAAAGAACCTAAGGCCAACTACGTTTTAGAAAATTATCTCACCAAGATTGATTGGTGATGATGATGAGCATGCTCTTGAGTGGATGAAGAAGCTTTAAAATGGGTTTGGGCTCTTACTTCACTTTAGAATAAATTATCCACCAATGGCCACTACTTCCTCACCAGAATCCAGTTTATTTTGATTGCTTTTACTTAAAAACCAAATGGTGAAGGTTGCTAGTTGGTTTGGGAGCTCTAGGAGAGTGAAATGAGTGTGTGAGGAAGAGTTTTTGCCTATGTATTTTTTGTCTCCTTACAATGGCCGAAAATCACCTCATTCATGGTGATTTTTGGCTCCAAGTGGGTGTCCTTTTCTTGAGGTGGTTGGGATTCTTCTTAGGTGGCTTAATTTGGTTGCCCAAGGAATAGGAGGTGACTGCTATGAAGGAGTGGGTATCCTAGAAAATGGAAGTGGAGGTCCTTCGTTCCAAGTGTTCTAATGATGGAGGGGAGGTGATTTCACCTCCCCATAAGTTGTGGCTGACCCAATCACTTCTTGGGTTAGGTTGGACAGTGTCCTTGGAGCCTAGGTGGTCCAATTGATGAGTGTCAAGTGGCCAAGGAAGAGAAATGACCATTTATATGGGTGTTTTGTCTTATGTGATACCCTTAGCCCAAAGGTAGAGTGGTCATTTGATATTGAATTTGATTTAGCCAGATTTGAAATGAGTCAAAAGTAAGTTGGACAAATTTCATTTCATTTGGAGTTCATTTGGTTAGTTTGGCTAATTTGACCCATTTGGGTCATATTGGGTCAAAATGGGTTAAGTTGACCAATTGGTGAAATTGGGTCAAACTAAGGATTAGGTTAAGTTCATATTACTATTTGGAGAGGATTTTATGCTTTGGTTTGATTTAATTTGGGTTTAGTTTAATTTGACCCTTTATGTTAATTTAAGTTAACTTCAGTCAAGAGGGCCAACTAGGCTACGTTTAGTTCAATTGAAGGTCAAGTCAGATTTAAATATTGATTATGGGTTGATTTAAATCATTGGTTTCAATGAATTTGTCTTAGGTTGTAATTTGGCTAGTTTGGGTACATATAAGCTAAAGCGTTGACTTGGTTTGACCCAATTTATATCAATTGATCATCCTAGGGTGATCAACAATCATGACATAAAGTTTGGATTGGCTTAATTCACTTTGATTTGGATTGAATTGGATCTTGGTTCATGTAGGTCAAATTGGACACTTTGGGTCAAGTGAACTAATTGGATTTAGTTGGCTTGATTTATTTGAGTGTCTATATAGATTTAATATTGATATATAAATTCAACTACAATTGGTTTGGACTCAAATGAGTTTTGGTTCGTTTGAATATTTCAAGTCAAATGGGCTAGGATGGGTTTGACTTATGTTGATTTTGTTTACAGTGGATGATTGTAGGTTTCATTTATATTTGGATAGATGATTGAAGGAATGATTGATTCAAGAGAAAATTCTTTGATTTAGGCTTAATTTAGATGGGTTTTGGCCAAGTTCAAGGAAATGGCTTAAAGGGTTTAAATTGGGTTTTGATTTGATTTTGGATTTGGTTTTGGCTATTTGAATTTATATTTTATTTATATTTGAGAAGATAATTCAAGGTACAATTGATTTATAAGAAAATCAATTCAGTTCAGATTGAATTGGATGGAAATTTTGCTATGTTCGTGAAGGTTGATTAAAGAGCTTGGGAAGGATTTCAAGTTTAGATTTGATCTTGGGTTTCTATCATTAGGAATTGAGTTTGGACTTGGATTTGGATTTGAAATTGAGTTTGAGGTTTGGTTGCAAATTTGGGTTTGAATTGAATTTAAAAAGGTGTACATGGATGAGGTTTAGGCTATAGGGTAGGTGATTTTTCTAAGTCCCTAAGGCATGGCCTAATCCTATGATTAACCCTTCTAATTCTCTAGGCTTAGGTAAAGTGTTCACCCACTCTCTAGAAGTGTCTTATGACTAAAGAAACCTTAGTATTTAGAAGGTTCCTTGATCTAAGAAGAGGAGGTTGAAAACTCACTCCAAAAGTGAGGTCAACAAAAGGACCACCCCAATAGGTGTGGTGCAACTGACAAGGCACACCACATGTATTGGCGTTGACCGAGGTGATCAACAACATCAAAAAGACTACAAACACTAATGAAAATGATTTATACCTAAACCCAAAAGGTAGATAGAATCACGATCTAAGTGTAAAGTAGCTCTCTTTATCCCAAGGGCATAAGAGAGCCAGATGGAATCCATGGGGGATTGAGTATGTGAACCTTCTACTAGGGAAGAAAGTTCAATCTATCCACTGAGGATATGGATTTGAGTTTGATTATGAATATGATTTGTTTGGGTGTGTATCCACTGGGGATTAGAATCTATAATTTGTTATTGATTGGGAATGTGAACATTCCACTGGGAAGTTGTTCAAAGCAACCATTGGGATAAGAGTTTGATGGTATTTCTTATGGCTCCACTGGAAAGATTAATTTGATTTGCGCCTTGCTAAGGAGAAGTTTGGTTAGTTCAATATGTTTTAATTTGACTCCACTTGGAAAGTTGGTTTCAAATTTAGTTTATTATGGACCCTATCAGTGTGCGATGGACCCACTTAGAAGAGGCTATGTCGGCCTTGACCTATCTTAGATTTACAAATCCAAATGGATAGTCTAGAAGGAATAAGGTAGGACTATCCAAGCTAAGTGGTTACCTATTGGATTGCAATGGCTGTACATAGGAAGAAAGTATAGTAGACTTACATCTTTCAAAGCAGGGATCAACCGCTTAGGTGATCTGTTGGATCCGCAATAAATTAAATCCGACCTAGTGGCAACTGCTGAATGAATACCACTAGGGGACTTATGTCAACTCAAAAGTAGTTGAGATTAATATCATTAATTTTAATGATTTTTTTAATTTGAATTGGTCTGTTTTCATTTGTTTTAATCTTATTTAATGGATCCTATCACTGTACGATGGATTGCATTGAGAAGGGGCTATGTCGGCCTTGGCCTATCTTAGGTTTACCGATCCAAAGGGCTAGTCTACTGGCTAAAGGGTAGGACAATCCAACTTAAGGGGTGCCTTTCAATGTGCAATGGGTTTGCTAAATAAAGTGTTGCAGACTTACATCTCCAAAGTAAGGAATAATTGGGTGACCCATTGGATGCTAACAAATTGAATGTAACCTGGCCTCCTCGCCGTGCAACCATCATGTCAAAAGAATGCAAACTTACATCCCAAAGCCATTGAGGTAACCTAATAAAGGAATAGATTGAACCCAAGGAATTATTGAGAAAGTGTCTGGGGACTTATCTCAACTCATGAGTAGTCGCCATTAAATGAAGTTTTATGACACGCCTCTAAAGATGCCAGGGCATTTATTCTATAGGGTTAATATATATATATATATATATATATATATATATATATATATATATATATATATATATATATATATATATATATATTGACATAGACAAATGGTTGTTGGACTAGACCTATCTTATATTTACTAGACCAAGGGAGAATCTATGCATCCACGAATAGGATCTCTAACCACGTGGTTAATAGGAAATGGACCGCCCAATCCAGTTGTGTCTAAATGAGGTCACAAAGGATGTGAGCCAAATAGAGTGCCCACAAGGGAGGTACCACTAGGGGCATTATCTTGGACCCTATAAATAAGAAAGCCTCAGTAGTGTAGCCAACTCAAGGAGAAAGAAGGCACTTACATCTACCATGAGTGGTGTATCGGGTGGGTCATAGATAGCAACACCAACCAACCTAAGGTTCCCATTGTGCAATAATTAGTCTAGAAGAAGGCATGTAGATTTATATCTCACTAAAGTTGAACTGATTGTCGATAGTCATGTCTGACAGCTATCGATCTGTGGTTGTCCGTTAGTGTGCAACTACCGTACTTAGAAGAAAGCATAGACTTACATCTTCAAGCAAGGAACAACCACCCATTATTGGCATAATTAGTAAAACCCAACCTAAGGGTGACTACTAAGTAGGGAGTCACAAAGAAGGAATGGACTCAGACTTCAACTAGTTAAGAAGAAACGTGCCACTGGGGGCCTTACCCTAATCCTCTACTCGACCAAGTCAGTTCACGATGGCTAGTCCAAGAAAAAAGCATATAGTAGATTGATATCCTCTTAAATTAACATTAAAGCCAACTGAAGGTTTACATCATAAGGCCTACCATGCTAACACGGTGCTTGTCTGTGCAATGGTCAAGTTAGGAAGGAAAGCATAGTAGACTTACATCCTTCTAAATAAGGGACCACTACAGTGATGCACTAGCTGGGTAGCACATCAGCCTGGCCTAGAGCAGCTAATGAGTGAGTGACATATGGGGCATATCCCACGTCAAAGTAGCCCGTGACAAAAGATGTATATGTGGGTTTGTCAGATATACTCAACCAAGTCAGTTCATGATGGCTAGTTTAAGAAGAAGGCACCGATCGCACAGTAAGACCTACCATGCAAACAAGGTACTCATCGATGTGCAGTGATCAAGTTAAGAAGGAAAGCATAGCAGATTTACATCCTCCTGAATAAGAGACCATTGGGGTGACACACTAGTAGGATAACACATCAGCCCGACATAGAGCAGCTAATGAGTGAGGGCCGCGGAGGGCATTATCCCACATCAAAGTTTCCCGAGACAAAAGATGTGCATTTGTTCATGTGTTTTTGTT
Organism: Cymbidium sinense; assembly: GCA_021442155.1. Taxonomy (NCBI): domain Eukaryota; kingdom Viridiplantae; phylum Streptophyta; class Magnoliopsida; order Asparagales; family Orchidaceae; genus Cymbidium; species Cymbidium sinense. The sequence goes on from JAKCPB010000938.1 coordinate 53,437, forward strand.
GTGTTAATGTGGGATAGGATGTCGCTTGGGTTCCTTACACCAACCTTAAACACATCAAAGAGTGGATGAAATTGTTCCACAAGGGCAATGTGACTCCACCAAGTAATGATGTCACTCAAGTTCTCTTAAACCTAACTTAGTTGTACTAGTCAAAAAATGATGCCTCTTGGGTTCTTATACACCTATCCTAATAGCACCAGAGAATCATATGTACTTTGTTTTTGTGTTGATGAAGGATAAGATGCCACTTGGGTTCTCTTACACCTATCCTAAATAAGCCATGGTGGATTCGCAAAATAAGCAAATAATGCTTCCAATGAAGAAGGGATTTGATGAATGGAAAGATAGGATTTTATTTGATAATTATTTTCAAACATTATTTTAAGGAAAGTATTTCTTAAATAGAGCGGATTGGAAGCATCGCCTCCCCTACCATAGTGGTTTAAACTACTTTCCATCCTTCAAAGCACCAAGGTAGGCCTTTCAATAATCGGAAGTAGAATCTTGATTTGAAATGTTTTGAGATATACTAACTTTGAAAGAGTTTAAACCATCAATATTCAATGTAAATTGAAATCTCTCTCCTATTAAGTAGAATCTTCGAGGATGCATCTCTAATGTCACTTTAATATCTTTTTAGATCAATCCTTATTATCCCATGATGCTTTACAACAAGCCTTAGAAACTCCCCTAAAGTCATCCTAATTGTATACTTTAAGGGATTCAACTTCAAGCTGTAGTGTCCTAACCAATCAAAGACAACTACTCAGATCATAAAAATGGTCTTCCTTTTTCTTTAACCCTGGTGACCAAAGAAAGGCATGACCTTATAGTGATAAATTCCAATGGAAATTCAAAGTGTAAATGACCTCTCATCCTCTAGCATCATTCGATCCATCCTTGAATGAGAAGACTGCATGTGAAGAGGCTATGTCGACTATCAAATTTGAAATAGATAATGTGGATTCATCTTCAAGACATGCAAAATTGAAATCTTCAAAATCAACATATGTCCAGATTTGAATGTCCTTCCTTTGACTGGGCATAATGTTGTGTTATCATGATAGTATCTTTCTTCTTCAATAAGGTTGACTTCAAAGATCTTCTTCTTGGTGCAAATGTTTGCATCAATAGTTTGCAAAGTAGGAATAGCAATAGGTTCAATTTTGAGTTTGTAGACTACTACCTTTAGAGATGTATTGGGCACTTCATTATGGTCTTAGGTAAACCAGCCTTTAAACTACAAAAGTAACCTAACCAAGTCATTGGCATTTTATTTCTAACTTATCATGTATAGATGTTGGGAGGGTGGGTGGACAACCTTAATATTCTAAGGTTAATCCCTTAAACTCATTGGTTGAAGATCTAATTTTCTTCTCAACTTCAGGGAGTGTATCCTCTACTTGAAAGTCTTCTAAATTCTTTAATCAAAGTTGGTAGACTAGGCAAAGATGATTTAATTACTTCATTTGAAGGTTTATCTACAAGCTGAATCCTCTCTTGAAGAAAGAGAGGAAGTGGAAATTTGATTTCATAATATATATATATATATATTAGAGCAACTCTTAACTTCCAATCCTATAATAATATCATGAGATAGTAAAATTGAGAGTCATACCCACTAAGTTTCTAGTCATATCAAGAATCCTTTTAGAACTTTTTATTTTACTATTATCTACCCAATGACTTCTCAAAGTAGACTCAAAATTTATTTCAGATATATATATATATATATATATATATATATTTCTCCTTTTCTTCAAATTTACACCTCGTACACATGATTTATCCTTTGATTCCAAATCAATGTGTATTATTGGCTTTTTCTCTTTTCTTCTTTCTTTCTCTTCTTTTCTTTTTTTTTTTTTTTCATTTTTTTTTTCATTTTTCTTTTCTTTTCTCTTTTTGTTTCATTTTTTTTCTACTTTTTTTGAGTCTTTGTTTATATTGTGTTCTTTGGAGGGGATTTCTTATCTTTCCTTTCCATAGGATATTCTATATTGAGTATGACTTGAGGAGGTTCTCAATAACTGAGCAAGGAAGAAATAGGTTAAGTTCCAATCAAAAACTTCTCTATCTTCTTAGCTTAGTGGGTAACCTTCCAAGATAGTTTAGGACCTTAAGATTAACCTTCAGAATAGTTTGATGCCCTTATTTTTGATTGTGAGGTGTATCTTAAGAATGATATAGAATTTGATTATTTTCAATGACTGATTTGCTTCTTCCTATGGTATTGATCAAAGTGATAGGAACCTGCCACTGCAGCAATTGGCTTCTCTGATATCTTTTGAAAGAGAGGTAGAATTGATGTCTACCTACTCTTTTATGGTGCCCAAAATTACTTCTATTAGATCTAATGATTCAAACTCTTTGTCGATAGTTACACCACAAAAGTTTAGAATTTATCTACCGAGTCGAATCCTTAAAGACATCAAGTACATTTTATATTTATGGATTACGATTGTTATTGTGATTGTCATTTTGAGAGTTGTTTTCTTTTCGGAATTAGGATTCAAATCATTTGAGTCATACTTATCGAGAATAGATAAGACATACTATAGTGCACCACATGTTGCCAACATGAATAAGCTTTAATCTGGCTTAATTAATCATTTTTAATGGCTAAAGCTTCTAAAAATCATAGAGAAATAAAACAAATGCAAATAAATACTCATTTTAAAGGTATTTTAGAGGAGAATTAATTAACAATGATCTTAACTAATTTTAACAATAATTAAGATTTAATTAAAGTTTAATTACAAAATTAATTAGATTAATTACTCATAATTACTTGAGCAATTAATCCTAAATTTTATGGGATAATTTAATGGGATGACCTCTACCTCCCATGATTTTCTTTAGATTTATTGCTCACTTAATTAGAAAAATTGACTAACTAAACCTTAAATACTCTTTTAAGTTAATTAAAGATTAGATAATCCCATGAATAATAATAAATTGGTTAATTAAGTTTATTAATCATTGTTCAACAGTAAGTAAACTAAGGAATAGGGTTGGGACCCCTTTCCCTAAGTTCATTTCACCCTTTTTTAAATTGAAATTAATTATGATTTAACTAATTAATTAATTCACTTAATAAAATTGAAATCATAATCTCATGAGACCTTAATTAATTAAATCTCTTGGGTGTTTAATAACCTAAAGGAGTTTAATGAAAGTATAGTTAGTCCACATGTGTGGGAAAACCATAAGAGTAATTAAATAAGTCCTCTAATCTAATTAACTATTAATTATGAGCCAATTCCAGTAGGTCCCTTAACCCTAAACCCTAAACCCTAAACCTCAAAACCCTAAATTCTAAATCCTAAACCCTAAACCCTAAAACCTAAACCCTAAACTGCAAACCCTAAACCCTAAAAAGCTAAAAACCTAAACCTAAACTAAATAAAACCTAAAAACAAAATAACCAAAAAACCTAAACCAAAATAAAATAAAAAAATAAAATAAAAAATTAAAATCTAAACTAAAACTTAAACCTAAGCTAAACCTAAACTTAAACATAAAAAAATAAAAATAAATAAATAAAAATTAAATAAAATAAAATAAATAAAAAACCTAAACTAAACTAAAAAATAAAACCTAAATAAAATAAGAAATAAACCTAAAATAAAATAAAATAAACCTAAAATTAAAATAATTAAAAATAAATTGAAACCTAAACCAAAAAAATAAACCTAAAAAATAAAAGCATAAAATAAATAAAAATCTTACACCCTAAAAAAGACATAAACATAAAATAAAATAAAATAAACCTAAACATAAACTAAAATAAATTAAACTAAAATAAATTAAACTAAAATAAATAAAACCTAAACCTAAATATAAAAAAAACTAAATCAAAACCTAAACCAAAACCTTTAAAATAAATAAATAAACTAAAAATATACCTGAACCTGAACTAAAAAATAAAACCTAAAAATAATCCTAAAATAAAAACATTAAACCTAAACCTAAGAAAAATAAAATAAAAGCTTAAACCTATAACTAAAAATAAAAAATAAAACTTAAACCTAAAAAATAAAATAAAAATAAAACTCAACTAAAAAATAAACCTAAACTGAAAAAATAAACTAAAATGAAAAACCTAAATGAAAATAAATAAATCAAACTAAATAAAAATAATAAATAATTTTAAATAAAATTAAAAAAATAAAATAAATTATAATAAATATAATATAAACTAAATAATACTAAACCTACTAGTTCACTTAATCTTTTCTTAAAAAAAAACTATAAACACTAAACCCTAAACCTACAACCCTAAACCCCAAAAGACTCTAAACCTTAAGCCATAAACCCTAAACCCTAAACAAACTAAACGCTAAACTTAATCTTACTAAAACCTAAACCCTAACCCTAACCAACCCCTAACTCCTAAACCCTAAAACTAAAACTAACTAAATTCTAAACCTAAAACCTAAACCCTAAAGAAAGCCTAAACCCTATATCCTAAAACCCTAAACCCTAAAGCCTAAAACAAAACCATAAACCCTAACCATCTAACCCTAACCCTAAACTAAACCCAAACCTAAACCCTAAACCCTAAACCCTAAGCCTTAAACTAAATAAAACTTAAAAATAAATAAATAAAAGAACCTAAAGCAAAATAAATAATAAAATAAAATAAAATAAAATAAAAACATAAACTAAAACCTAAACCTAAACTTGAAATTAAAATGAAATAAAAAATAAAAATAAACTAAAATAAAATAAAGATAACCAAAACTAAACTAAAAATAAAATAAACCTAGCAATAAAAAACATTAATAAAATAAATAATAAATGTAAAATAAAAAAAATAAAATAAACCTTAAATAAATTAAAATAAAACTAAATAAAACCTAAACTTAAAAAAATAAACCAAAAATAATACTTAAAATAAATACAAAATAAAACCTAAACCCTAAACTAAAGAAAATGTAAACCTAAAATAAAATAAAATAAACCTAAACCTAAAGAAAACTAAACTAAAATAAATAAAACCTAAAGCTAAAAATAAAAAAAACTAAACCTAAATATAAACCTAAACTAAATAAACTAAAATAAACTAAAAAAAAACCTAAAACTAAACTTAAAAAAAATAAAGCATAAAATAAACCTAAATAAAAAAAAAACCTAAAACCTAAACCTAAACTAAAAATAAAGCATAAAATAAACCTTAAATAAAACCTAAAACCTAAACCTAAAAAAAATAAATAAAAAATGTAAACATAAACCTAAAATAAAAATAAAATAAAATAAAACTCAACCAAAAAATAAACTTAAACCTAAAAATAAACCAAAATAAAAAAAAAATAAAATAAATAAAACCTAAAATGAATAAACTAAATAAAATGAAAATAAACCTAAATAAAATAAAAAATAAAATAAACTAAATAAAATAAACTAAATAAACCTAAACCTACCAAGTTACTTAATATAAAAAAACCCTAAACCCTAAATCTTAAACCCTAAACCTAAACCTTAAAACTAACCACTAAACCCTAAACCTTAAACCCTAAAACTTAAACCCTAAATCCCTAAACCCTAAACCCTAAACCTTAAACCCTAAACCATAAACACTAAACCCTAAACCCTAAACCCTAAAACCCTAAACCTATAATCCTAAACCATAAAACCCAAACCCTAAACCCTAAACCGTAAACCCTGAAACATAAACCCTAAACTAACCCTAAATCCTAAACCCTAAGAATGGGCGTAACCTGACACAGGGAACATCACCATCAACCAGTATAGATCAAAGGTGAAGGTAGGCCACGTTATCACATAATGGTGGGGATCCAAGGTGCTAGTGAATATGGAGGTGGTGGTTGAGCAAATGTTATGGAGGAGGGAGGAGGCACAACCTGTGGTGTGGCGAGGGAGGGATCGGGATATGATGGAAGATCCTACCAGAGGTGAGGGTGGTTCTAATGTGAATGGGAGAAATTAAAGAATGGTCGATGTGATATGCTGCATATGGAATTGTCTTTATAATAGAGATGATTCTACTTATCTTGGGTTTTTTATTTGCTCTATGGGTGCTGGTTTTTGATATACATCATCACTTCTGTCTTAGAAAATTTGGGCTGCTACATGGTTGATGAAATCAAAAATAAGAAATCTTGAATCAAAATTTCATCTTTATTAAAAAAAAACCTTAAACCCTGAACCCTAAACTAAAACATAAACCCTAAACCTAAAACAAAAATCCTAAACCCTAAACCCTAAACCCTAAATCATAAAACCCTAAACCCTAAGCACTAAACCTTAAACCCTAAACCATAAATCCTAAACCCTAAATCCTAAAATCCTAAACCCTAAACCCTAAACCCTAAAATCCAAAATCCTAAACCCTAAACCCTAAACCCTAATATCTAAAATAATAAACCTTAAACCCTAAAACCTAGAACCCCTAAATCCTAAACTGTAAACCCCAAAACCTAAACCTTAAACCCTAAACTATCCCTAAACCTTAAACCCTAAACTAACCCTAAACCCTAACTCTAAATCCTAAACCCTAAACCCTAAACCTTGAATAAAGATGTCATTAGGAGTAGATCTAAAGAATGACCTAATCCAAACATAGTTATGATAGCTAAAGAAAATGTCTTCAAGAGAATTTCTCTTAATTATTAGAGATTTGAATACCCTAAACCCTAACCCAAAATCATATTATAATACCATATATTATAATATAATGTAGCATCATATATTTGCTCATGTAGGGATGTGTTTTTGGATGTTATAAGATGTTTTAAAATGTTTTAGTATATTATGATAATGTGCCATATAGTCTATATTAATATATATCATAAATATATTGATTTAATAAATCAGATAATGGAATTTGTTAAATTTGAAGTGGGAATTAGGTTAAATTGTGCTACCTCACTTGTAGTCTAAAAAAGTAAGATTTTATGTTCTAAATAAATATTATATGTTGTAGCATAGTATAACATCATATATCATAATATATTATTCTAGGCATTTTAAATTCTTTTAGTATTTTACAATCATGCAGTCGAGCCTACACTAGCATTACTTATAAAAATGTTGATTTAGACTTTAAAATGGTGGAATTTTGCCAAATTCATAATAGGTAGAGCATGGCATCAAAATATATTATTTTAATTTAAAATATGTAAGTGATACGACTAAAACATATAATTTTTTATTGTTTAGACAAATTTTATGATTTTTTTATCTTAAGCATTCTCTTGTGATGTGATATGAAATATAATATAATATAATATGTTATAGTGTATTATAATATAGGATGATAACATAGTGTAGCATCATGCATTATAGCATACTATTGTGTATTACAACTTATTGTTTAGCATATTTTAGTTTGTTACATGATGTAGTAGATTTAACGGTATAATTTATAAAAATACTAATTTATAGGGTGAGATGGTGGGATTTGGCCAAATTTAAGGTAAGCTTTAGGGAACATCATTGGGGGTGTACTATGGTATGCCATTTAATCAAAGAATGAAATTTTGCATCCAAAACAAATATTTATTTTTCAACCAAATTTTATAATTTTTTTTTAAAAAGGATTCATTTTAAGGTGTAATGTAAGATAATATAATATATGAAAGCATATTAAAATATAATGTATAAGAATATAACTTCAAATGTATATGTGTGGTGGTGTGTTATTAAATGTTATTGTACATTTTAATGTTTTACTTTTGTTATAATACATTGGGTCAAAACTCAAAAAATGTTAATTTAAAGGTTGAGATGGAAGAATTTGGCCAAATTCATGGCACACTAAGAAGCAACACCAAAATGATAATATTTTGTACCATTTCTAATAGAAAATAACAATTTTACATCCAAAATGAACATTATTCATTTTTTGAGAAAATTTTATTATTTGTTCTTTTTAAGTGATTATAATGAGGTGTAATGTTAGACAATATATTATATTATAACAAATTATAATATAACATCATATATTATAATATAATATAGTGTGTTAATCCACTATAATATGTTTAGCATGATATTAGTTTGAGCTTGCACCATCACAAATCATAAAATTTTGATTACAATGTTAAGATGATGTAATTTGAATGAATACATTGTGAGACTTTTGGTTGAAGTATTAAAGGTGTGCATAAAAAGAGAAATAAGATTTGATGAGAATTCCATGTTAAAAACATGATGGGAGATCCACTAAGGGATCACACATGCATTGGACATGACATGTGAGGGGTCTATCTCGAGGGCATAGAAGAAGAAAATTTGTTGGGGATAAGGTTTGAATCAGATTTGATATGATGTGGAAAGAATACATTGGGGATAAAAAATCTATAATCCATCGGGAGACTCTAATTTATTTTGTTTTAATTAATGTGGAGGCATATCTGCTAGAGATATGGGCTTGAGTCTACTAGGGATCGGGTATATGAACCTTCCAATAGGGAAGCAGGTTCAAGCTATCCATTGGGGATTGGGATTTGAGTTTAATTTCATAGATTTTTTTGAGGATGTATCCGCTGAGAATAATAGTTTGTTTGGATTTTATTAATTTAGACTCTACAGGGGGACTTTGTTTAATTTGGCTCCACTAGGTGGTTGGTTTTGAATTTGATTTATTTGCTTGACTTGTTTACATATAATTTGGGGCTCCACTAGGGAGAAGGGTGTGTTTTAACTCCATTAGGAAAATTAGATTGGGTTTAATTTAATCGAGTTAATGTATGGACCGTCAAGGATGAGCCCACCGAGAAGGGGCTATATTAGACTTGTCTTATCTCAAATTTACAAATCCAAAGGGATACCATCGGCCATCAGTAGAGCAAACCTAAAGGGTTTCCTTTCGGTGCAATAGCTAGGAAAAGAAGGCATAGCTTTACATCTTCTAAATCAAGGAACAACTGCTAGGGTGACTTGTTGGTAGCACAATAAATCAAACCTGACTTAGGGTCATCTATTGAGAGAATTCTACATGAGACTTATATCAACTTACGAGTAATCAGGCAATTCCTATAGGGAGTGACATTGCCCTAAAGATAGGATGCCTTCTTGGAAAAGACGCTAAGGGTGTCCTCCTAATCCACAAGTGAATATATATTTTGTTTATATATTTTGGTTTCATGTTGGTGTGAGGGATCACACCGAGAAGGGCTATGCCAATTGACTTATCTAAGATTTATTGGACCAAGAGAGAATCTACACATCCATGATGGATTCTCCAACCAGGGTGGTTACTAGAAAGGGGAACTATCCAACTGATGTAGAGTGTCTAAATGGGGTCACAAAGATGTGATCCAAATATAGTGCCCATAGGGGAGGTGCTTCTAGGCATTATCCCAGCCTTAGAAAAGAAAGCTTATAGTGGCCAACTCAAGGAGAAAGTGTAGCACTTACATCTATCATGGTGTATCCTAAGCAACCAACCAACCTATGGTGTATCCGTTAGCATGAGTGGTGTATATGTCAGCATAGTGAGAACCAACCATCCTAAGGTGCCCATCAGTGTGCAATGATGAATCTGGAAAGAAAGCATGTAGGCTTACAACATTTCAAGTGGAATTGATCATCGGGATAGTCTATCATCAATAGGACATATCCTATCTGACCTAAAGGGACTACTAAGCGAGGAGCCCCGAGATAGAACTAGACCCAGACTTGAAGTAGTTAGGAGGGAAGGAGCCACTAGGGGACTTTTCTTAAACATTAAATAAACTCAACCCAATCAGTGCACAAAGGCTAATCTAAGATGAAAGCATTGTAGACTCACATCCTCTTAAATGAAGACAACATGAGGTAGACATCGGCCATGCAAGGCTTACCAAACTGACAAGGCACTCATCGATGTGTAGTGGTTAAGTAAGGAAGGAAAGCATAGCAGACTTACATCCTCCAAAGCAAGAAGACCACTAGGGTGACACACTAGTAGGGTAGCATGTCAACCCGACCAAGAGCAGCTACTGAGTGAGTGTCACTGGAAGCATTATCTGAACTCATATTAGCTCGAGACAAAAGACATGTGTTTGCTTTATATGTTTGTGCATAGTTTGTGTTTGTGTTATGTAGATGAAGGATAGAATACCGCTCATGTTCCTTACACCTACCCTAAACACATCATGGTAGATTAGCAAACAATAATACTTTCAACATGGAAGAGATTGAATTCAAAATGAAATTTTCATTGATGATAATTATTTTTAGACATGATTTATAATATTTCTTTAAGTAGAGTCCTCTAATTGGAAGCATTAGGGTTTCTTCCTTATGATTAATAAGCTGATAAGACCCTCCTTGGTAGGCCATCTCTATGGCAAAAGGGCCTTCCAAGTGGGTTCAAACTTGCCTCCCATCTTACGATGGGCAACAATCAGTCTCCTTAGAACTAAAATAAGCTCTCATACATAAAAAGATCTTCCTTCAACCAACTTGTTGTGAGTTTGAATCATTTTAGCTTTGTACAACTCGAGATTTTAGCATGCCCGTAGGCATCTCTCCTCCAAATCTTCAAGTTCTTCTAACCGCAACTTGGTGGTCTGCTCTATTGTGATCTTTCTACCCATAGTTGTCCTTAGTGATGGGAGTTGGACTTCTAATGGTACAACGACTTCAGACCCATACACTAAGGAGAAAGGAGTATATTGAGTTGGAGTTCTATATGTGGTGCAGACACAAAGCTTCAACTAACCTGCTGCTTTGTTGTTTTCGAGTTTCTTCTTCGGTATTTAGATGTGAGTTTTATTGAAGGCTTCTGCTAAGCCATTTGCCCTCAGGTAGTTGATGGTAGTATATCTCCAATCTATGTTGTGTCTCCTGGCAAAGTTATTGATCTCGGTTTCTTAAATACGCATACCATTATCTATATTTCATCGACCTAACCTATACAATATGGTTTCTTAAAAACTAGAGGATATGCTGAGTTGTGACCTCTCTAAGAGGAATCGCCTTCGCTAAGATGAATTGATGACCCTTAGAATAGTGAGGATCAATAAGACCCACTATGTTGATACCCCAACACTCAAATGGCCATGAGGCCAATGTAGGATGTAGAATGTTGGGTGGTTGGTGTAGGACCATACCGTATATTTGACATTGGTGGCTTTGCCTAGCCGTATCCATGCATTCTTTGATCATCAACGTCCAGTACTATCCTAGTCTCTTGATCTTGGAATTCATCTTTGGGTCAAATTGGTTAGCTCCACATAATCATAATTGTACCTCGATCATGATATTATGGTTTCTAAAAATGTAACCACATATGATCGAAAGTCTGACAAGACCATCCACAAGCATAGGAAAGTGCTGCTTAACTGCGATGGGCTTGGGACTTCTCTTGATGCATCTTTCTTTTATTTAGGTAATCCATGAATGGTTTCCTCTAATCTAACTCCTCATCCTTCTTAGCAATGGAAATCGCCCCTTCAAGAGAGTACTTTTTGATGAGTTCAATATCAATAAGGGATAAGATTTATCTATTTTAGACTTTTATTAATATGGACTCATCCTCCGACCATGCCAACTCTTCGGAAAGCTTGGCTAAAGCATACTCTATGATGTTCTTTCCTCGAGGAACCTTATAAATGGTAACCTCTGGGATTTAAGCCAACAACTCCATTGTGTACTTGTGGTAGTGATGGAGTTTGGGCTTTATAACATTATAGGACCTAGCGGTTTGGTTGATAACTAGCTGAGAATCTCCAAAGATGTTGATGTTATAGATGCTTAGAGTAACCTAACCTGCAGACACCAAATCAAAGCCTCATATTTGACTGAGGTAGTAAAGTGCGTATTCCTTCCCTTCATCATTGGCTTGGGCCAACAAAGCACCAAGGTAGTCATCTAACATAGTAGTGTAAAGTATGAGCGGCTTTCCTGGGATAGAGGTTGCTAGAACCAGTGACATCATCAAGTAATGCTTGATGTTTTCAAAGGCATGCTCACACTTATCATCCCACTTGAACTTGGCATCCTTTTTGGCCAGTGCTGGGAATGGCTGACATCTTCCTGATAAGTTGGATATTAAGTGTCTTAGATATGCCAACCACCCTTGGAATGATTTGAGTTGAGTTAAACTTTTAGGGGGTGGCAATTCTAATATCGCTTTAATCTTCTCTGGATCAATTTTGATTCCCTGTCAACAACAAACCCAAGGAAATTCTGGCTACTCCAAATGCACATTTCGGGGTTCATTTTGAGGTTAAATTATCTTAACTGCTCAAAATTACTCCCAAGTCAAAGAGATGGTCTTCTTTTTCTACTTTTGAGCACAAAATCTTTGACACTCAACTTGATGATGAATGAGTTCATCAAGATTGTCATAGCTCATATGTAGATCCGATATTTTTAAGGCTGAAAGGCATGAACTTATAGTAATATATTCTAAATGAGGTTCTAAAGAAGTGTTTGTTTCATCTTCTATCTTTATTTTGTTATATCCGATGAGCCATCCATGAAAGAGAGAGATGAGATGAGGCAATGTCCACCATCACCGTAGATTGGTAGTGGAAATTCATCTTTGGACTTGCCTTATATAAATCCTAAAATTGATGCATATATGAATTTGGCCATTCTTTTCTTAAATGGGAAGCACTAACTAACTTGGTGTATATTTTCTTCTGAAGCCATCGATCGTCTTAACTTCATAAATGACTTGTTGTTCTATGTCTAATCGCATGCATCTAGGAGCTTGCTTGATAGAGTTAACAATAGGATCTATTGCTAATTTATGGACCACTACGTGAAGAGATAATCTAAGCATCTCTTCATAACTCTGTGCAAAGCAGTCCTTAAACTCAATCAATAGCCTAACTAAGTCATTGGTTTCAATTTCATTCAACAAAGAATTGATGTATGTCTAGCATGGATCTTCTTTAGTTACTAAGTTGATTTCCTTGAACTCATCGATGGTTGACTTGATCTCTTCTTTGAACTTTGGTGGTACATCTTTGACTTTAAAATCATCTGTATCATCTAAAGTTTCTAAGCACAGCTCTTCATATGAGTTAATCTGATTTGAAAAGAACCTATCATTCCAAATGATTGGTAATGACAAGCAATCATCATCATCGATTGGACCCACTATACTAAAATCTAGTCTCGATCTTGAGAGAGCTTTTGCATTTGTTCTTCCATATTCTTTCAAAGTAGTCCGACCTTTGCTTTGACAAAGTATGTGGATTAACCCTTTCTTTGGTAAATTATGAACACAAGGTACTAATCAAAAGGTAATTCTATTAAATCTTTATATAAATCATCCTCAAGTTCTACATCAACTTCTTGACTTGAGGATGATGCTCAAAGAACCTCTGAGTCTTCACACATGTGGATGACTTAGGGGCTTTCTTAAATACCAAACCCTCAGCTTTATGAGAGGAAAGTTAGAGCTAAGATTCAACTGATGTCTAATTATTTTACATGTAGACTTGGATACACTTGTGCTTTGCTTTGGGGCCCGATCTTCATCGCTATCTATCTCAAGTGTCACCTCCAAGGGAATCTACTATTGAGAAGAGCTGGCTAGTGTGCTAACCATATAAGACTCATCCTATGAACTAGATTCTTAGTTTATATGGATAGTAGGTGTACTCTTGGTAGTTGGGACATATCTTTTATTAAGTGGCCGAAAGGAGGTTTTCCAGCCCTGGGATTGCCTTTGAACTTGCCTCATCCTTTGCCTGGTGGAGGTTAGGTCATCTTACCTATATGTTAAAATGAAGTAACGAACTATGGGTGGAATCTAATGTTAGCTCCACTTCCTCCTCCAAGTCTATTTCCTCCCTTTATTTTCTTTTTCATTTTTCTTTTCTCTTTTATTTTTTTTCTTTCCATTTTCTTTTCTTTTTTTTAAACTTTGGCCAAGTTTGAAAGAATAGACTTGTTGATTTTGAGGGAGGCAGTAAGCCGCATCCTCATATATGCCAACCTCATGAATTGTAAATGGCTTGAGATCTCCTTTGACACCGTAGACGATCCCATCTCTCATAAACTTCATACACTGATGTATAAAGGATGGAACTATGTTGTTCTCATGTACCCATGGTCTCCCAAGCAAAGAAAGATGTATCCAAGTATAATGTGAAACTTGGCTTCAATCTTCCAATCATCTATCTCAAGTATAGAGCCTAAGGCCTGTTGACCTCACTTTGGAGTGGATTCAATCTTCACATCTTCTAGGAGTCTTACACTAAGACTTCTATAAGATACTTCTAACAAGGTAAAACTTAACCTAAGCTAAAGACTTAGAATTAACCATAATAGTTATGCCTTGATTAAGATAACCACCTATCATACAACCCAAATCCAATCCATGTTCACCTTCTAAAACCAAACCTCAAGTTCAATTCAAACATCAAATTAAAATCCAAATCCAAACCCAAATTCAAAACCAAATGATTGAAGCCCATCCAAACTTGAAACCTTTCTAAGCTATATATCTATGGGACTTAGCCAAATCTTAGTTCAAATCAAAATCAATTTATTCTCTCAATCATATATCTCAATCATCATTCTAAATAGAAATCACATTTAAATGATCAAAACTAAATCAAACTAAATCAAAAATCCAAACCCTTAAGCCATATGACCTATAACATGGACTTAGCTAAATCTTAATTCAAATCAAATCAAACTCAATTGATTTTCTTATAAATCAATCATATTTTCAATTATCTTCACAAATTTAAATTAAATATAAATTTAAATCATCAAATGAAACCAAATCAAATCCAAACCAAGCATGACCCAAATTCCATGGACTCCAAATTCTTCATTCCAAAAAAATTCAATTGATTCCTCATGAATCCTCATAACTTCAATCATATCACAAATTGAAACCTCCTATCATGATGATCACCCTAGGTTGATCAATACAAATTGGTTAAACTAAGTCAACTTCATTTGACCAAGTCAACCCCTTAAACCATGTGAATCCAAATTAGCCAAATTGCAACCTAAGCCAAATCCCTTGAAACCAATGATTCATACCAATTCAAAATCAATATTTGAATATGACTTGACTTTCAATTGAGTCAAACCAAACCCAATTGGCCCTCTTGACCCAAGTTGACCCAAATTGACCTAAAAGACCAAATTAGGTCAAATCAAAATATAAACCAAATTGATTACAACCAATGGCTCAAGTTCATTCCAAATTGATTGTTGAACTTGACCAAAGCCATGATTGGACCCAATTGAACCTAATTTACCTACTTGGCCCAAATTGACCTAAAGGTTCAAGTTGGCCTAAATCAAAACCAAATCCAAATTAATTGAAACCAAAGCCTACAATCATCTTCAATTAGTCAACTAAACCTAAACCAACATCTAACCCAAGATAATTTGACAAATTTAGTCAAATTGGTCAACTTAACCCAATTGACCCAAATGAATTCAAATGAATATAATTAAATCTAATCTAAACTAAACCAAACCAATTGAACCAAAACATCCCAAATGATCATATGAACTTGACTCAACCCTTGGTTTGACCCAATTTCCCAATTGGTCTACTTGACCCAACCTAACCCAATTTGACCTAAATGAGTCAAATTGAGCCAAACCTAACCAAATCCAATTGACTTGAAATTTGCAAACCCACTTTTGACTCATTTCAAATCTGCCCAAATTAAATCCAATGCCAATGATCATTCTACCCTTGGGTCAAGGGCATCACATGAGACAAATCACACATGTAAGTGATCATTTCTATTCATTGGCCACTTGGTACTCTCCCAATGGTCCACCTAGGAACCTAGCCCAACCGACCTAAGGGTGGTTGGCCACACCCACCCATGGGAGCTAAATCACTTCACCCTCCCTGGAGCATTTGAAACCCATAGGACACCCATGATTCCTCTTGGAAGCCACCTCCACACCAACCAAGCCAAGCCAACCACCGCCTCCCTCGCCACCCATGAACTCTCGAGTTGGCCTGACGCCACTACAAGCCAAACTGATCACCATCCATTAAGATGAACGGGGTATACACCTCTCATTTCCATTCAAACACACACAAAGTCATTCCTTAGAGCCCTAGCTACCAAGATACTAAGCCAGCCATTCCCTAAGCTCTCAAGCTCGTTCCTCTGTCAAAAAATGCCATTCCTGTCCATCCCAAAATAGGACACTCCCATTTTTAAACTAACATCCCCATTTCTCCATCAAACTCAAATTAAATTTGCATGCACCTTCCCTAGGTATCATCGAGAAGGACAATCATCTCAAGCTTCGAGCACTGAGGACTTTGATCAAAGTCGAAGCTCCAAATCATTGGATCATGGCCTTCGAGTGAACATTAAGGAATTGATCACCACTTGCCAATGGCTTTCCACTAGAAAGCTTCCTGTTTGAATCCAGCCTTGAGCTCCAACGAGGTATGCTTCCAAAAATGATCCTTGGGCAAAAATGGGTTGGAACTTTTTGAAGAAAACTTGCATCTCGTGTGATCTTGGCCGTTGGATCCCCATCGATTGATGTCATGAAGGTGTGGAATCCTTTTGGAGTTGATCCAAGCTTGGGTAAGCTTTGATCAAGTGAGCAATGCGACACTCTATTCTCTCTCACTCCCATGACATTGGATCGCCCATTCCATGTGATTGAAATGGATGGTCATGATTAGATCCACTCGATCAATTTGATTTAATCCTATTAACCTATGAGATTAATCATAGCCATCTAGATCGATGGCAAATGAGAAAGGACATTCGCCATGTAGGCGTTGAGTTGGATAAGTTTTAAGTAGCCAATCTCACGTTGCCACATGGAAAGCACCGCCATATGTATGCCAATAGGATTAAGCATTAATTAGGCTTAATTAATCATTTTAAATGGCTAAAACTTCTAAAACTCATAAAAAATCATAGAGAAATAAAAAATACAAATAAATACTCATTTTAATGGTATTTCAAAGGAGAATTAATTAACAATGATTTTAACTAATTTTGAACAATAATTAAGGTTTAATTATAAAATTAATTATCTTAATTACTCCTTAATTACTTGAGCAATTAATCCCATATTTTGTGGGTTAATTTAATGGGATGACCTCTACCTCACATAATGTTCTTGAGATTTATTGCTCACTTAATTAGGAAAATTAACTAATTAAACCTTAACTACTCTTTTAAGTTAATTAATGATTAATTAATCCCATGAATAGTAATAAATTAGTTAATTAATTTTATTAATCATTGTTCAACAGTAAGTGAACTAAGGAATATGGTTGGGACCCCTAAGTTCATTTCCCTTTTTTTAAAATGAAATCAATTAAGATTTAACTAATTATTTAAACCACTTAATCAAATTGAAATCATAATCACATCGACCAATTAATTAAATCATGGGGTAGATCTTTATGTTTAATAACCCAAAGGAGTTTAATGAAATTATGGTTATTCCACATGTGTGGGAAAACCATAAGAGTAATTAATTAAGTCCCTTATTCTAAATAACTATTAATCATGATTTTAATTAGGCTCATAATTATTTAGTTAATTACTTTAAGGTGACATAGTAAGGGTAATTAATCATTTAAATAAGGGTTCAAATATAATTAACCCATAAAATCAACTTAATTAAATTTCCTTAAATTAAATCAAATCACTAATGTGGGAATGGGTTTAAAATAACAAGTGATGATTTCTCTTCTCCTCTTTAAATCAAATCAAATCCAAAACTTAATTAATAAAGAAACTTTGGTATGCTTTAAATAATCTTATTTGATTTGATTATCATTAAGAACTAGTTTGGTTGAATGAATCACATGCTTATATTTGATTGTCCTCTTTCCAATCATGTTAAATTTGGTATGTCATTTGAATTCATGCATCCATCTTTTCAAAATCAAGTAAAATAAAATGAATTTCTTTTATGTAAGCTTGCATATGTTGATTTAATTTAATATATGCATGGCAATTATCACTATTAAATAATAATGTATTTTTCAAAAGCTTATAAATGAATAATAATATGTGTTATGATGCTAGTTATAAATACATAAGAAATGCATGTTTATAGCTTTAAGTGAATGTTGAGTTCTCTTCCTCTATTCATGTGTTGATTTATATAAGATTGAATGGTAATTGGTATATAGAAAACATCCTGGGAACATGAGGCTTTAGTAGCCCCAAGGAGGTCATTTGATTACCTCACTTCCTGGTTTAACAATGCCACATATTATTTGATTTTATTCTTATGTATTTCAACATTAGAATTTGGTTAGAGCTTTAATTCATATATATAAATGATTCAATAAAGAAAATACAATCCTTGCATGATTTTCTTTCCCTCATTTATGTATACATCCATGTGTGTCCAAAAAAAGCAAGTATATAGTCTAGACATCCTGAGAATACAAGTCTTTAGTTAGCCCCAAGGAGGTCAATTGATTACCTCACTTCTCTAGTTTAACAATGAGACGTACTTGCCTATATCTTTGTACATGAATATGTATATGTGATTAGTGAATGAAAATCCCATTTTACATTAAAATTGCATGCATTCATAATTGACTAAGTGGTTGAATTAATTAGCCATATGATTTGGAGCTTACTTCTTATGTTCATGTATACAAATTTATATATATGTTTGAATGCAAATGGGTATAGTCCGACATCCGAGAATACGAGGCTTTAGCTAGCTCCAAAGAGATCATTTGATTACCTCACTTCCCTTGTTTAACAATGACACATGCCTATTTAATTTCATTCTTATGTCCTTTTTGTATAAGAATTTGGATAAAGTTTTAAATTAATATGTTTAAATAATTCAATCAAATAAAATATAAATTCTAAACATACACATACATTCATCATTTAAGTGTTCTAAAATATGTTGCATGTATAGATACACATAGGATTAAATCATATGCATGTTACATGTGATGGAAAGGAATGATTTAATATATGTCATGTGGTAGTAATTGAATTAAATTAATCTTAAGATGCCTTTCATTTTGAATAGGATTATTTAAAGCAAACCTAAACTTAGGATTAATTAAATCATTTAATAAGCCATTCACTAAAGAAAACTAAATTAATTTAATATACTTTAGAAAGTAATTTAACAAAAATTAAAATTCTCAAATCAATTAAACTACTTCAAGTGAAATCAACCTTTCATGTTAAATTGAATCCTTCTACACTTAGAAAATACAACACTAATGCCTAACAAGACACGTAAGCCTTAATACACACATTAGAATTAAGTCACCACTTCTAGCTCTAAGTTAGATGGTGTATGATGTGATATATGATTTTTATGATGTATTTTTTTTAGATTGATGTTAGGGTGTATGCTTTGTAGATGATAGGCCAATATTTTCCAAATCATGTTTTCTATAAGGATTATGCTTAAGGGATGCTTAAAAATAAATGTGAATGCTCTTTTGCAAACTTAAATCCTTAAGCATAATCAAGTTATGATAGTTACCCATGTGTAGTGCTAAGTCCAAATTATAAATACAACTTGGGATTATATGTATATTTAGCTAACCTCTATTTTGTAGGTAGTTTTTACTTTTCACATAAATGTAATTTTAATAGAATTGGGAATTAGTGTGGAGAGATGATGAGCAAGGCTTTGTCCTAGGGTGCCCTGTGATGCCTTTAAAGCAAGCACCATCCAAATCAAAGAAAGAACCAAATCAAAAATAGAGATATGAAGAAAGAAGACCACCCATAGCATTTAATACAATTATAATTATTCTTTCATATTTTCCATGTTGTATAATGGTAGAGCTCGGCTACCCATCTTTTCTCTGTTGTATGGTACGACCGCACTGGCCTTTTATTCTTCTATGATAGTTTATATAATATTTTGATGTTATGTTTACATTGTGCATTAGATGGCATGCTTTTCATAGTTTCTTAAATGATTGATGCTTTAATGTGTGTCTTGGATAATGATTAGGCTCTTAGGATAAAAATAACTTTTCTACCCAACTAATCATAACTAAATTTTAAACAATTCATAACCTCATCATTAACCCTAAGACATAAATAAGATAATTAAAAGATTTAACATCATGCATGCATATTCTTTCTCTCTGAACATGAAGGATCTCCATCCTTGCACAAAAAAGAATGCTTGTGAGGGCCTCCCTTGTGGTGGAGAACACCATTTCTATCCTGATTTGACCCATAACCTATTTCAGCATGCATTTAGGCATAAAAAATCTTAAAGCCTCTATTAAAATAATGTGTCTAAAATGAAATAAAATTTGAAAAGATTTTTCATCTATAGATTAAGTCATTCTTATACTACCATGCTCTAATCTCTGGGAGTGTGTTAGGACTTTAGTTCTCTTTCTAAACTAGCTATCTTGTAATTCATAAAACTACATGGTTATATAATCATAGAGGAGTGGCCACCCGTGAGGTTATAAGTCTAAGTCAACAATTTATTCTCTGGAGGTAAACCCTTATGTCCACCTCGCTTAAATTTAGGTCGCAGCCTGCACTAAAGCTCCCTAGATTTAGAATGAGGTAACTATTTCCTTCTGCTACGAGCATAAATCCTCACCTCTTAGGCATTCCCACAACCTTGTGTTAGTGGATTATAAGCCCTAGTAATCTAATTAAATTTTAACTCAAAACATTAAAGCCCAAAATAAATTAGAATGATCAGAAGTATCACATTTCCTACTTTCATTTGGATTCCAAAATAAGTCTTCTCCTTGAACTTTCCCAATTGATTTTCCAAATACAACAAATCCACCTAACCTTGAAATCTTTGATAATAATTGTCTACTTTAATCGAGAGTATTCTTAGAAATTTCATTTCCTAAGATACTTAACTATGGAGGCTTACCTCCATGTGGGAACTTAAGAACCTAGTTTAATATAAACCCTACTTTATTTATCCATGTAAAGTAGGGGAAAAATCTTACATTCAATCATGCTTTAGAGTCCTTATTATGTGATTAGGTCCATTGTAGGGTGATGCCTCTATCTTTCGAGATAGTACATTATACCTCAATGTTGTACCCGATCACCTCAAAAAGTACCCCCTACCCATACATCCAAAAATAAATAAAAAATAAAACCTACACCCTAAACTAAAAAAAAACCTAAACCTAAATTGAAAATAAAATAAATAAAATAAAATAAACCTCAACCTAAACTAAAATAAACTAAACTAAAATAAATAAAACCTAAACCTAAACCTAAAATAAACTAAACCTAAACCCTAAACTAAAAATAAATAAATAAACTAAAATTAACCTAAACCTAAACAAAATAAACCTAAAATAAACTTAAAATAAAACCTAAAACATAAACCTAAAAAATAAAATAAAAACCTAAAACCTAAAATAAAAAAAAATAAAATAAAAATAAAACTAAACTAAAAAATAAACCTAAACCTAAACTTTAACCTTAAAATAAACTAAAATAAAAAACCTAAACTAAAATAAATAAACTTAAAACAAATAAATAAAACTAAATAAAAATAAAAATAAACCTAAATAAAAATAAAAAAATAAATTAAATTAAATAAAAAATAAACTAAATAAACCTAAACCTACCAACTTAATTTAAAAAATAAAATAAAAAAATAAAAAAATAAAAAATGAAACCCTAACCTTAAACCCTAAAACTAACCCTAAACCTACAATCCTAAACCCTAAACCCTAAACACTAAAACCCTAAACCCTAAACCCTAAAACTAAACCCTAACCCTAAACCCTAAACCCAAAACCTTAAACCTAAACCTAAAGTAACTAAATATATTAAAATATAAACCTAAACCTTAAAACCTAATAAATCTAAAACAAAGAAGAATGTAACCTTGACTCAGGAACATCACCGCCAACTGTGTGGGTGGTGGGATTTGAGGTGGTGGAGGTGGTGGTAAGTGGTGGTTGGGGAGAGGAAGGAGGGGTTACAACCGGTGGTGGTAGAGAGATCGTGGATATGATGGTGGATCCTCGAGAGCTGGTTCTCATGGTAAGGAGAAATCAAGAACTACAATCGATCTACTACTTGTGGAACTATGTCTTTAGAGATGATTCTAGGATCTAGGGTTTTGATTTGCTCTATGTGCTCATTTTTTATCTATGTCATCACTTGTGTCTTAGAAAACTTGATGTGATTTGATGAAATTGAAAAGAAGAAATGTTGAATGAATTTGTTAAAAACTAAATAAATAAAAAATTGAGAACCCTAAACTACAAACTAAAACTTGAACCCTAAACTTAAAACCTAAAACCTAAACCCTAAACCCTAAACTAAATAAACCTAAACCTATCAGTTTATTTAATTTTTTTAAAAAAACCCTAAACCCTAAACTCTAAATCCTAAACCCTAAACACTAAACACTAAAACTAACCCTAAACTTAGAACCCTAAACTCTAAACCCTAAACCCTAAACTATAAATCGTAAACCCTAAAACCCTAAACCCTAAACCCTAAACCATAAACCCTAACCCTAAATGCTAAACTCTAAAACCCTAAACCCTAAACCCTAAACCCTAAACCCTAAACCCTAAAACCTCAACCTAAAATTAAAAAACCTAAAAATTATATAAAAAAACCTAAACTAAAACCTAAACCTAAACTTAAAAATAAAATAAAATAAAAAAGAAAAAATAAACAAAAATAAAATAATTAAAACCTAACTAAACTAAAAAATAAAATAAACCTATAAAAAAACCTAAATAAAATAAAAACTAAACATAAAATAAAAATAAAATAAACCTAAAATAAAATAAAAAAACTAAATAAAAACCTAAACATAAAAAATAAACCTAAAAAAATAAAAAAAATAGAAGCTAACCCTAAACTAAAAAAAATATAAACCTAAAATAAAATAAAATAAACCTAAACATATTATAATATAAACTAAACAAAAATAAATACAACCTAAACCTAAACCTAAACCTAAAATAAATAAAATAAAATAAACTAAAAATAAACCTAAACGTAAACTAAAAAATAAAACCTAAAAATAAACCTAAAATGAAAACCTAAAACCTAAAACCCTAAACCCTAAACCCTAAAATGCTAAAATCCTAAACTTAAACTAAATAAAACCTGAAAATAAAATAAATAAGGAAACCTAAAGAAAAATAAAATAAAAACATAAGCTAAAACCTAAACCTAAACCTAAACATTAAAAAGAAAATAAAATAAAAAATAAAACTAAACTAAAATAAAATAAATAAAATCCTAAACTAAACTAAAATATAAGAAAACCTAAATAAAATAAAACTAAACCTAAAATAAAAATAAAATTAAATAAAATTAAATAAAAAACCTAAACCTAAAAATAAACCTACAAATACAACATAAACCTAAACTAAATAAAGGAAAAATACATCAACCGAAAGAAAGTGAAATTACTCTTAAAAGTGGATGGAAAGAATATGTATCTTTTTTATAATCAATAATCTCTAAGTACAATATCCATCCATTATAATAGTTAGATAAATTCACGGCATTCTATCCTTAATAATATTAAGTAATGAAAAGAATATTCAAACTCATAATTATCATTTTACACTTGATAAATTAGAACAAATTATATAAAATACTTTATTCTTGATTTAATATTGATAACTAGAAGTAATTCTTAAATACATAATATAATACTTTATTCTTTATTTTTTAGTTTTTTTTATTTTTTAGATTTAGGTTTGTTTAGTTTTTATTTTAGTTAATTTTAGTATTATTTTTAGTTTCCTAAACCCTAAACCCTAAACCCTAAACCCTAAAATAAATAAACTAAACTAAATAAAATCAACTAAATAAACTAAATAAACCTAAACTTACTTTAATTTAATTTTAAAAAAAAAACTAAACCCTAAACCTAAAAACTAAAACTAAACTAAACTCAAACCTAAACTAAACCTAAACTAAACCTAAACCTTATAAAACCCTAAACCAAAACTAAAAATAATTAAAATTTTAAAACCTTTTAAACCTAAACTAAATCAAAACCTCAACCTACAACCTAAAGCTCTAAACTCCTAAACCTAAACTATAAAACCCTAAACCCTAAACCTAAAACCCTAAACCTAAACCTAAAATTAAACTAAACTAAACCCTAAACCCTAAATAAAACCTAAACTAAAACAAAATCAAACTAAACCTAAACCTAAACTAAATAACCCAACCTAAACCCTAAAAAACTAAACTAAACCCTAAACCCTAAACCCTAAACCTAAACCTAAAACTTAAACCTAAACTAAATAAAACTAAAAAAATTAAAAAAATAAAACCTAAACTAAACTAAAATAAAATAAAAATAAAGACTAAACTAAAATAAACAAAAATAAACTAAACTAAAAAAAATAAACCTAAAAAATAAAACCTAAATATAATAAAACCTAAACTAAAAAATAAATCTAAAATAAAACCTAAATAAAATAAAATTAAACCTAAACCCTAAATTAAATAAAACTAAACCTAAAATAAAGAATTAAAATAAACCTAAACCTAAACTAAAATAAACTAAACTAAAATAAATAAAAAACCAAAAAAAATAAATAAAATAAAATAAAAAAATAAACCTAAACCTAAACTAAAAATAAACCTAAAATAAACCTAAAGTAAAAAACTAAACCTAAACCTAAAAAATAAAATAAAAAACCTAAACCTAAACCTAAAAGTAAAAAATAAACCAAAACCAAAAAAATAAAATAAATATAAAACTAAACTAAAAATAAGCATAAACCTACACATAAAACCTAAAAATAAACTAAAATTAAAACCTAAACAAAATTAAATAAACCTAAACAAATAAACTAAACTAAATATAAATAAAGAATAAACCTAAATAAAAAATCAAATAATAAAAAAAAATAAATAACTAATAAATTAAACCTACTAAAAAAAAAACTAAAAAACTAAAACCCTAAACTAAAAAAACAAAACTAAACCTAAACTAAACCTAAACCTAAAACTAAAACCTAAACTAACTAAACTAAACCATAAACTAAATAAACCCTAACCTAACCCTAAACTAAACCTAAAACTAAACTTAAACCCTAAACTAACCTAAACCCTAAACCCTAAAACTAAACTAAAACTAAACTTAAACCTAAACCCTAAACCCTAAACCTAAAACCTAAACCCTAAAACCTAAACCCTAAACCTAAAACCTAAACCTAAACTAACCTAAACAAAACTAACTAAACCTAAACTCTAAACCCTAACCCTAAACCCTAAATAATAAACCTAAACCCTAAAGCCCTAAACCCTAAACCCTAAACCAAAACCTAAAACCTAAATAAAAAAAACCTTAAAAAAACTTAAACCTAAATAAAATCATAAAATAAAATAAAATAAAACCAAAACTAAACTTAAACTAAACCTAAAATAAAATAAAATAAAATAAAATAAATAAAAAATAAAATAAATAAACCTAACCTAAACTAAAATAAAATAAACCTAAGAATAAAAAAAATAAAATAAATTAAAAAAATAAAATAAAATAAACCTAAAATAAAAAATAAAACCTAAACCTAAAAAAAAACCTAAAAAAAATAAATAAAAAAAATAAAATTTCAACCCTAAACTAAAAAAAAAAACTAAACCTAAAATGAAAATAAAATAAACCTAAACTTAAACTAAAATAAATAAAACCTCAACCTAAACTAAAATAAACTAAACTAAACCTAAACCTAAACTAAATGAAATAAAATAAAAATAAACCTAAACCTAAAATAAAATAAAAAATAAACATAAATAAAAAACCTAAAACCTAAACCAAAATAAAATAAAAAATAATCCTAAAAATAAAAAATAAAACCTAAACCTAAAAAAATAAAATAAAAATAAAACTCAACTAAAAAATAAACTTAAACCTAAACCTAAACCTAAAAAATAAACTAATATAAAAACCTAAAATAAAATAAATAAACCTAAAATAAAATAAATAAAACCTAAACCCTAAACTTAAAAAAAATAACCTAAACCTAAATAAACAAAAAAAAAACCTAAACCTAAACTAAAATAAACTAAACTAAAATAAATAAAACCTAAACCTAAAATAAACTAAACATAAACTCGAAACTAAATAAAATAGAATAAACTAGAAGAAAACCTAAACCTAAACTATAAAATAAAACCTTAAAATAAACCTAAAATAAAAACCTAAAACCTAAACCTAAAAAAATAAATTAAAAACCTAAACCTAAACTAAAAAATAAAAAAATAAAGTCTAAACCTAAAATAAAATAAAATAAAACTAAATTAAAAATAAGCATTAACCTACTAAAACAAAAAAATAAACTAAAATAAAAAACTTAAACTAAAATAAATAAACCTAAAATAAATAAACTAAACAAAATAGAAATAAAAAATAAACCTAAATAAAAATAAAAAATAAAATAAACTAAATAAACCTAAACCTACTGGTTTATGTAAATTACAAAAAAAAAAACCCGAAACCTTACACCCTAAACCATAAACGATAAACTCTAAACCCTAAACCCTAAACTCTAAAACTAACCCTAAACCATAAACCATAAACCTACAACCCTAAACCGTAAAACACCCTAAACCTTAAACCCTAAACTAACCTGAAACCCTAAACCCTAAATGCTAAGTCCTAAACCCTAAAACCTAATGCTAAATGCTAAACCCTAAACTCTAAACCCTAACCCTAAACCCTAAACAATAAAAACCTAAACCCTAAAACCCTAAACTCTAAACCCTAAACCCTAAAAAACTAAAAACCTAAACCTAAATAAAACCTAAAAGAAAAAAAACTTGAACCTAAATAAAATCATAAAATAAAATAAAATAAATACCTAAACTAAAACCTAAACCTAAACCCAATAATAAAAAAAAAAAATAAATAAATAAACCTAAACTAGACTAAAAATAAAATAAACCTAAGAATAAAACAAATAAAATTAAAACTAAAATAAAAAAAATAAAAACCTAAAATAAAATAAAATAAAAACCTAAAAACCTAAAATAAATAAAAATAAAACCTCAACCCCAAACTAAAAAAAAAACTAAACCTAATATGAAAATAAAATAAACAAAATAAAATAAACCTAAACCTAAACTAAAATAAAATAAAAACTAAAATAAATAAATAATCTAAACCTAAAATAAACTAAACCTAAACCTAAACTAAAAATGAAATAAGATAAACTAAATATAAACCTAAACTAAACTAAAAAATAAACCTAAAAAATAAACATAATAAAACCTAAACCTAAACCCAAAAAAAAATAAAATAAAAACCTAAACCTGAACCTAAAATAAAAAATAAAACCTAAACCTAAAAAATAAAATAAAAATAAAACTCAACTAAAAAATAAACTTAAACCTAAACCTAAACCTAAAAAATAAACTAATATAAGAAACCTAAAATAAAATAAATAAACCTAAAATAAAATAAAATAAAAACCTAAACTCTAAACTTTAAAAAAAACTAAACCAAAATAAAAAAAAAAACCTAAACCTAAACTAAAATAAACTAAACTAAAATAAATAAAACCTAAACCTAAACCTAAAATAAACTAAACCTAAACCTAAAACTAAATAAAATAAAATAAACTAAAAGAAAACCTAAACCTAAACTATAAAATAAACCTTAAAATAAACCTAAAATAAAACCTAAACCTAAAACCTAAAAAAATAAAATAAAAAACCTAAACTAAACATAAAATAAAAAAATAAAACTAAACCTAAAAAAAAAATGAAAAAAAAACTAAATTAAAAAATAAGCATTAACCTACACATAAACTAAAAATAAACTAAAATAAAAATAAACTAAAATAACTTAAACAAATAAATAAAAATAAATATAAATAAAAAAACTAAATCTAAATAAAATTAGAAAAAAATAAAACTAAACCTATCCCTAACTTTAAACCCTAAACCTAAACTAAACCCTAAAACTAACTAACTATAAACCTAAAACCTACAACCCTAAACTAAAACACCCTAAACCTAAACTAAACTAACCCTAAACCCTAAAACCCTAAACCCTAACTAAACCTCAATCCTAAACCCTAACCCTAAACCTTAACTAAACCTAAACCCTAAATCCTAAACTCTAAACTAACTAAACCCTAAACCCTAAACCAAAAAAATTAAACCTAAAGCTAAACCTAAAACCTTAAACCTTAAACCCTAAACTAACCTTAAACCTTAAGCTAACCCTAAACCCTAAACACTAACCTATGCCCTATAAAACCTAAACCCTAAAGCCTAAACACTAAACACTAAACCTTAAACCCTAACATTAAACCCTAAACCCTAAAACCCTAAACCCTAAACATTAATCCCTAAACCCTAAACCCTAAAAATTGAAAACCTAATCCTAAATTAAATAAAACCAAAAAATAAAATAAATAAATAAACCTAAACCTAAATAAAATAATAAAAATAAATAAAATAAAAACATACTAAAACATAAACCTAAATTTATAAATAAAATAAAATAAACAAAAAACTAAACTAAACTAAAAAATAAAATTAACCTAAGAATAAAAACCTAAATAAAAAAATAACTAAACTTAAAATAAAAATAAAATAAACCTAAAATAAAATAAAATCAAAACTAAATAAAACCTAAACCAAAATATAAACCTAAAATAAAAAATAAAACATAAACCATAAACTAAATAAAAACCTAAACCTAAAATAAAAATAAAATAAACCTAAACCAAAACTAAAATAGACTAAATTTAAATAAATAAAACCTAAATGTAAAATAAACTAAACCTAAACCTAAACTAAATAAAATAAAATAAGCTAAAAATAAACCTAAACCTAAATTATAAAATAAAACCTAAAAATAAACATAAAATAAAACCCTAAAACCTAAACCTAAAAAAATAAAATAAAAACCTAAACCTATAAGTAAAAAATAAAACCTAAACCTAAAAAATAATATAAAAAAAATCAACTAAAAATAAAGTTAAACCTAAACCTAAACCTAAAAAATAAACTAAAATAAAAAAAGCCTAAACTAAAATAAATAAACCTAAAATAAACAAACTAAACTAAATAAAAATTAAAAATAAACCTAAATAAAAATTTAAAATAAACTTAATATACTAGATAAACCTAAACATATGGGTTTACTTAAATAAAATAAAAACTAAACGTAAAAAAAATAAAAAAACCTAAAATAAAATAAATAAAACTAAATAAAACCTAAACCTAAAAATAAAACCCTAAAATAAATAAAAATAAAACCTAAACCCTAAACTAAAAAAAAATCCTAAACATAAAATAAATAAAATAAAATAAACCTTAACCTAAACTAAAATAAACTAAACTAAATAAATAAAACCTAAACCTTAACCTAAAAAATACTAAACCTAAACCCTAAATTAAATAAATAAAATAAACTAAAAATAAACCTAAACCTAAACTAAAAAAAAAAAATAAACTAAAAAAAAAAACCTAAACCTAACTAAAAAAAAAACTTAAACCTAAACCAAAAAAAAAATAAAACCTAAAAAAATAAATAAAAAAAACAAACTAAAAAAAATAAACATAAACCTAAACATAAACCTAAAAATAAACTAAAATTAAAACCTAAACTAAAATAAATAAACTAAAATAAATAAACTAAACTAAATAAAAATAAAAAATAAACCTAAATAAAAAATAAATAAATTAAAATTAACTAAATAAACTAAATAAACATAAACTTATTAGTTTACTTAATTAAAAAAATCCTTGAACACTAAACCCTAAACCCTAAACCGTAAACACTAAAACTAACCCTAAACCAACAACCCTGAACCCTAAACCCTATATAAAAAAATTAAAAAAAATCTTAACCATAATCCTCAAACCTTAAAAAATGCTAAACCATAAATCCAAAACCTATAACCCTAAACTGGTAAACCCTAAACCCTAAAACCTACAACCCTAAACCCTAAACCCAAAACTCAAACCCAAAACCCTAAACCCAAAACCCTAAACCCTAAAAACTTAAACTTAAACAAAATAAAACCTAAAAATAAAATAAATAAAAAACATAAACCTCAATAAAATAAAATAAAAATAAATCAATTAAAAATATAATCTAAAACCTAAACCTAAACCTAAACCTAAAAATAAAATAAAATAAAAAAAAAACTAAAATAAAATAAATAAAAACCTAAAGTAAATTAAAAATAAAATAAACCTAAAAATAAAAAACCTAAATAAAATAAAACCCAAATGTAAAATAAAAATAAAATAAACATAAAATAAAATTAAATAAAAACTAAATAAAAACCTAAACCAAAAAAAATAAACCTTAAAATAAAACCTAAAAATAAATAAAAATAAAACCTAAACCTTAAACTAAAAAAAACTTAAACCTAAAATAAACAAAATAAAATAAACCTAAACCTAAACTAAAATAAACTAAACTAAAATAAATAAAACCTAAACCTAAACATAAAATAAACTAAACCTAAACCCTAAATAAATAAAAATAAACTAAAAAGAAGCCTAAACCTAAACTAAAAAATAAAATCTAGAAATAAACCTAAAATAAAAACTTAAAGCCTAAACCTAAAAAATAAAATAAAAACCTAAACCTAAAAAAATAAAAAATAAAACCTAAACCTAAAAGATAAAATAGAAATAAAATTAAACTAAAAAATAAACATAAACATAAACCTAATCCTAAAAAATAAACTAAAATAAAAAAACCTAAACTAGAATAAATAAACCTAAAATATAAACTAAACTAAATAAAAAATAAACCTAAATAAAATAAAAATAAACTAAATAAATAAATAATAAACTAAAATAAATAAAATGAAATAAATAAACCAACCTAAATTTACTTAATTTTAAAAATGAACCCAAAACCCTAAACCAGAATCCTAAACCCTAAATAAACCCTAAACTAAATCCTAAACCCTAAACCCTAAACCTAAAAACTAAACCTAAAACCTAAACTCCATCCTTAAACCTCTAATAAACTTAAAACCTAAACCTAAACCTAAACTCTAAACCTCTAAACCCTAACTTTAACCCTAACTCACCCTAACCCTAAACCTAAACTAACCTAAACTAAACCCTAAACTTAAACTAAACCTAATTAACCCTAAACCCTAAACCTAAATTAAACCCTAATCTAAACCCTAAACTCCTAAAAAACCTAAACCCTAAACCCTAAACCCTACCTAAACCTAAAACTTAAACTAAAGACTAAACCCTAAACTAAAAACTAAACTAAACCTTAATACTAACCCTAAACTAAATAAATAAACCTAAACTAAACTAAACTAAATAAAATAAAAATAAATAAATAAAAAATAATAAATAAAAAATAAATTTAAACCTATCACTTAATTTTTTTAAAAAACCTAAACCCCTACACCCTAAACCATAAACCCTAAACTTATCTAAAACCCTAAACCCTAAACTCAAAACTTAAACTTTAAACCTCAAACCCTAAACTAAACTCTAAACCTAAACTTAAAACCCTAAACCCTTTAAACCCCAAACCCTAAACTTAAACCTAAACCTAAATAAACCCCAAAGTCTAAACACTAAACTAAACCCTAAACCCTAAATCATAATCCCTAACCCTAAACTAAAACCCTAAAAGCATAAACCCTAAAACCCTAAATCTAAACCTTAAACTCTAAAACCCTAACCCTAACCCTAAACCTAAACCCTAAATTCTAAACCCTAAACCTAAACCTAAAGTTAAAATAAATAAAAATCCTCTAAAACCTAATGAACCTAAACATAAACCTAAACCTAAGAATGGGAAACCTTGATGGCAGAACATCACTCAACCTCGCCTAGATCTATTAGTGGTGGAAGGCGTTACCCAGGGTGGTGGGGATCTGAGGTGTTGGTGGATATGGAGGTGGTGGTCAAGCTGGTGGTTGGAGGCCTGAGGAGTAAGGTTACAACCATGGTGGTGAGGAAGAGATGATATAATGGTGGATCCATTATTCAAGGTTGTGATGGGAATGAAGAAACAAGAACCGATCCAATCAACCGCTTATGGAACTGTACATAGAGTTCTAGTTTTGATTTTATTTGCTCATATGCTCATTTTTTATCTATGTTGTCGAAAACTTGGTGTTACTTCATTGATGAAATCAAAAGAAGAAATGTTAAATTTGAATTATGTTAAAAAACAAAACCCTAAAACTAAAAAACCTAAAACCTAAACCCTAAACCCTAAAAACCCTAAACCCTAAACCATAAAACCCAAAACCCTAAACCCTAAATCCTAAAACCCAAACCCTAAACCCTAAACTAAAACCTAAACCTTCAACCTAAATTCTAAATCCTAAACCCTAAAAACCCTAAACCCTAAAACCTAACCCTAAACCTAAACCTAAACCTAAACCTAAACCTAAACCCTAAACCCTAAACCCTAAACCTAAACCTAAACTAAACTAAACCCTAAACCCTAAACTCTAAACCCTAAACCTAAACTAAAAGCTAAAATAAACCTAAACTAAATAACCTAAAATAAAATAAAAAAATCTAAACCAAAATAAAATTAAAATAAAATAAACCTAAACCTAAAATAAAAAAAATAAACTAAAAAATAAACTAAACCTAAACTTAAACCTAAACTAAATAAAATAAAATAAACTAAAATAAACCTAAACCTAAATTAAATATAAACCTAAACCTAAAAAAAATAAATAAAAAACCTAAACCTAAACCTAAAAATAAAAATAAACCTAAACCTAAAAAAATAAAATAAAAATAAACTAAACTAAAAAGTAAACCTAAACTTAAATCAAAACTTGAAAAATAAACTCAAATTAAAAACCTAAACTAAAATAACTAAACCTAAAATAAATAAACTATACTAAATCAAAAAAAAATAAACTTAAAAAAAAATAAATAAACTAAAATAACAAACAAATAAACTAAATAAACTTAAACCTACTAGTTTACTTGTTAAAATAAAAAATAAACAAATAAAATAAAAAAAATAAAACCTTACTCTAAACCTCCTAAAACCCTAAACCATAAACCTTAAATAAACTAAAAACTAAACCCTAAAACCTTAAACCCTAAACCCTAAACCTAAACCTAAGCCTAAAACCCTAAACCCTAAACCCTAAACAACACTAAACCTAAAACCCTAAAACCTTAAACCCTAAACCCTAAAACCTAAACCCTAAACTCAAACCTTAAACCCCAAACCCTAAACCCTAAACCGTAAAACCTAAAAACTAAAAACTAAATAAAACCTAAAAATAAAATAAATAAAAAACATAAACCTAAATTAAATAATAATAAATAAAACCTAAACTAAACCTAAACCTAAACCTAAACCTAAATCTAAACCTAAACCTAAACCTAAAAGTAAAAAAAAGTAAAATAAAATAAATAAACCCTAAACTAAACTACAAAAAATAATCCTAAAAATAAAAAACCTAAATAAAATAAATAACTAAACATAAAAAAAAAATAAACCTAAAATAAATAAAATAAAAATAAAACCTAAACCTAAAACTGAAAAAAAAAAATATAAATAAAAAAAAAAAACCTAAAACCTAAACCTAAAATAAACAAAATAAACAAAAAAGCTAAACCTAAACTAAAAAAAACCAAACTAAAATAAATAAAACCTAAACCTAAACCTAAAATATACTAAACCTAAACCCCAAATAAATAAAATAAACTAAAATAAAAATAAAACAAAACCTAAACTAAAAAATAAAAGCTAAAAATAAACCTAAAATAAAAACCTAAAACCTAAACCTAAACAAATAAAATAAAACCTAAACCTAAAAAAATAAAATAAAATAAAACTAAACTAAAAAATAAACCTAAACCAAAACTTAAAAAATAAACTAAAATAAAAACCAAAACTAAAATAAGTAAACCTAAAATAATTAAACTAAACTAAATAAAAATTAAAAATAAACCTAAATAAAAATAAAAAAATAAAATAAACCTAAATAAATAAAAAAGAAACTAAATTAACTAAATAAACATAAACCTGTTGGTCTACTTAATTTAAAAAAAAAAGCCCTAAACCCTAAATCCTAAACCCTAAACCCTAAATTAAACCATAAACCATAAACCCTAAACCTACAATCCTAAACCCTAAACCATAATCCCTAAACTATAAACCCTAAACCCTAAATAAAAAAAATAATAATAATAATAATAACCTAAACCCTAAATGCTAAACCCTAAACCCTAAGCCCTAAACTAAACCTAAACCTAAAACCTAAACCTAAATTTAAATTAAAATAAATAAATATATAAAACCTAAACTAAATAAAATAAAATAAAATAAAAATAATAAATAAATAAAATAAAATAAACTAAACTAAATACCTAAACCTAAACCTAAACTAAACTAAATAAACTAAACTAAACTTAAACCTAAACCAAAACTAAAAAAAATAAAATAAACTAAACTTAATAAACCTAAATAAGCCTAAACCTAAACTAAAATAAAATAAACTAAACTAAAAAATATAAATAAATAAATAAAAAATAAACTAAATAAATAAATAAACAAAAAAAATAAACTATAAATAAATTAAACAAAACTAAACTAAAGTAAAATAAAATAAACCTAACTTAAACCTAAACCTAAATTAAATAAACCTAAACCTAAATAAATAAAAATAAACTAAACTAAACCTAAACTAAACTAAATAAATAAACCTAAACTAAAAAAAAAACTAAACCTAAACCTAAACTAATAAATCTAATAAACCTAAACTAAAATAAACCTAAACTAAAACTAAAAATTAAATAAAATAAACTAAAATAAAACCTAAACCTAAATAAATAAACCTAAACTAAATAAAACTAAACTAAAAATAAACCTAAACTAAATAAAACTAAACTAAATAAAACCTAAAACCTAAATAAACCTAAGCTAAATAAACCTAAACTAAATAAACCTAAACCTAAACCTAAACTAAATAAATAAATAAATAAATAAACCTAAACTAAATTAAACTAAACTAAATAAAATAAAACTAAATTAAATAAATAAACTAAATAAACCTAAACCTAAACTAAATAAATAAACTAGATAAACTAAATAAATAAAATAAAATAAACCTAAACTCTAAATAAACCTAAACCTAAATAAACCTAAATAAACTAAACTAAACTAAAAAATAAATAAAAACCTAAACCTAAACTAAATAAATAAATAAAATAATCCTAAACTAAACTAAACTAAACTAACTAAACTATAAAACCTAAACCTAAACCATAAACTAAATAAACCAAAAAAAAAACCTAAACCTAAACCTAAATAATCTAAAACCTAAATAAACCTAAACAAACCTAAATAAACTAAACTAAACTAAAATAAATAAATAAATAAACCAAACCTAAACCTAAACCAAAAATAAACCTAAACCTAAACCTAAACTAAATAAACCTAAACTATAAAATAAACCTAGATCTAAACCTAAACTAAACTAAACTAAAACTAAATAAACTAAACCTAAAAAACTAAACTAAACTAAATAAAATAAACCTAAACCAAATAAATAAACTAAATAAAACCTAAAATAAACCTAAACCTAAACTAAACCTAAATAAACCTAAACCTAAATAAATAAACTAAAATAAATAAACTAAACTAAATAAACTAAAATTAAACCTAAACCTAAACCTAAATAAACCTAAATAAACTTAAACTAAATAAACCTAAACCTAAATAAAAACCTAAAGAAAAATAAACTAAATAAACCTTAACTAAACCTAAAAAAACTAAACTCAAAAATTAAATCTAAACCTAAACCTAAATAAACCTAAAAAACTAAACTAAACTAAAATAAACCTAAACTAACCCTAAACCTAAACCTAAAATAAATAAACTAAACTAAACTAAATAAATAAACTTAAACTAAACTAAACCTAAACTAAAATAAACCTAAACCTAACCTAAACTAAACTAAACTAAATAAAACCTAAACCTAAACCAAAACTAAACTAAACTAAATAAACTAAAATACACCTAAACCTAAACCTAAATCTAAACTAAATAAATAAATAAACAAAACCAAAACCTAAACCTAAATAAAATAAAACTAAACTAAACTAAAAAAACTAAACCTAAACCTAAACCTAAAATAAACCTACACCTAAACTAAACTAAAAATAAACCTAAACTAAAAAATAAACTTAAACCTAAACTAAACTAAAATAAAACCTAAACTAAACTAAACTAAACTAAACTAAAAATAAAATAAATAAACTTAAACCCAAAAATTTTAAACCTAAACCTAAACTAAATAAATAAACCTAAACTAAATTAAACTAAACTAAACTAAATAAACCTAAACTTAAAATAAACTTAATAAACTAAATAAAAATAAACCTAAACCTAAACCTAAATAAACCTAAACCTAAACCTAAACTAAATAAACTAAATAAAAATAAACCTAAACCTAAACCTAAACTAAACTAAACTAAACTAAACTAACTAAACTAAACTAAAATAAACTAAATAAAATAAACTAAATAAATAAACCTAAACCTAAAATAAATAAACCTAAACTAAAAAAATAAACTAAACTAACTAAATAAATAAAACTAAATAAACTAAACCTAAACCCTAAACCTAAACCTAAACTAACCCTAAACCTAAACCTAAACTAAAACTAAACCTAAACCTAAACCTAAACTAAAAATAAACCTAAACTAAACCTAAACCTAAAAATAAACCTAAACAAAACTAAATAAACCTATGTCTAAACTAAATAAATAAAAAAAACTAAACTAAATAAACCTAAAGCTAAACCTAAACTAAATAAAATAAACCTAAACCTAAACCTAAACTAAAATAACATAAATTAAATAATTATACTTAAACCAAAACTAAAAAAAAACCTAAATAAATGTAAACCTAAACTAAAACCTAAACCTAAATAAATAACATAAACTAAATAAAATTAAAACAAATAAACCTAAACTAAACTAAATAAATCTAAAACCTAAACCTAAACCTAAACTAAAAAAAACTAAATAAATAAACCAAAAATAAACCTAAAAATAAATAAGCCCAAAAATTTAAACCCAAAAACCTAAACCTAAATAAATAAATAAATAAAATAAATAAATGAACTAAAATAAAATAAACCTAAAAACCTAAACCTAAATCTAAACCTAAACCTAAATAAACCTAAACCTAAAATAAAGCTAAATAAACTATAATAAAAATAAACCTAAAAAAATAAACCTAAACCTAAACATAAACCTAAATAAACTAAACTAAAAAATAAACCTAAACCTAAACTAAAATAAAATAAAAAATAAATTAACTAAAATAAACCAAACCTAAATAAACTAAAAATAAACTAAATAAAAAATAAAACAAAATAAAATAAACTAAATATAAACCAAAAATAAACATAAACCTAAATAAACCTAAAACCTAAAAAAATAAACTAAAACTAAACTAAATAAAAAACCTAAACCTAAACCTAAACCTAAACCTAAACCTAAACTAAACCTAAAAATAAATAAACCTAAACCTAAAACCTAAACCTAAACCTAAACCTAACCTAAAACCTAGAATAAAACCTAAATAATAAACTAAATAAAATAAATAAATAAAATAACCTAAACCTAAACTAAACTAAATAAACTAAATAAAAAATAAACCTAAAATAAACCTAAACCTAAACCTAAACCCTAAACAAAACTAAACGTAAACCCTAAACCTAAACTAAATAAACTAAAACTAAAATAAATAAACCTAAACTAAATAAAATAAACCTAAACCTAAACCTAAACCTAAACCTAAACTTAAACTAAATGAATAAATGAACTAAACTAAATAAAAGAAAACTAAACCTAAACTAAACAAACCTAAACTAATCCTAAATAAATAAGCCTAAAATAAAAAATAAACTAAATAAATGAAATTAAATAATAAAACCTAAACTAAACCTAAACCTAAAAAATAAAAATACACATAAACCCTAAATAATTAAAAAATAAAATAAATAAACTAAATAAACCTAAACCTAAATAAACCTAAACTAAACTAAATAAATAAAATAAACCAAACTAAATAAACTAAACTAAAAATCTAAACTAAAATAAACTAAATAAAACCTAAACTTAAATAAACCTAAACCTACATAAATAAAATAAAATAAACTAAATAAAATAAAACAAACTAAACTAAAATAAACCTAAACCTAAACCTAAACTAAAACTAAATAAACCTAAACCCTAAACCTAAACCTAAAAATAAACTAAACTAAACCTAAATAAAACTAAATAAAACCTAAACCTAAAATAAAATAAACCCAAAACTAAAAAAATAAACTAAATAAACCTACAACAACAACAACAACAACAAGCCTTTATCCCACTATGTGGCTACATGAATCCTTCTCTCCATTGTGTATTATGTGTCAAATTCTCATTTAATTCAAGTATAAAGGTCATTTTTTATACATCTTAACCAAGTCTACCTCTACCTTTCTTAACATAAGGAAAATCTAATGCATCTACTCTTCTAACCGTCATCAAACGAGACGCTTTATGTGGCCAAAACCATCTAAGACTCTCTCTAATCTTATCTCGCCACTGAGCTACCAACTTTTGAACATACACATTTCACATTTTATCTCTAAGAGTAAAGCCACTCATCCACCTGAGCATCCTCATTTGTGTAACACTTAACTTAGTCTTATGCTTCCCTTTATTGGCTAACATTCTGCACCATAAGTCATTGCAGGTCTTACCACCATCTTATAAAATTTTCCCTTAAGTTTAAGTGGAACTTTTCTATCACACAACAAGATGATGCATTCCTCCACTTAAACCATCCAACTTGAATTCTACTAATAACATCTCCATCTATTTCACCATCATTTTGAACAGAGCCTAAATATCACTCTTATTAATGACTTGTTCACCTAATGTCACAACACTACCACTAGAACTTCTACAACTAAAATTTCACCCATATATTCAATTTTAGATCTACTTAAATGAAAACCTTTAAACTCTAATGTTGACCTCCATAATTCAAGTTTCTCTTGACTCCTCTAGTCTTATCAACAAGAAGAATGTCATCAACAAAAAAGCATACACCAAGGTACATCTTCCTGTAAATGCCTAGAACATCCATAACTAAAGCATAAAAGATAAGGCCTTAAAGCTGATCCTCGATGTAATCCAACAAATAGGAAAATATTTTGTCAATCCTCCTTGTTTGGACACAAGTAACAGCTCTAGTATACATATCCTTAATGACTTGAATATAACCAATATTAACTCCTTTCTGCTCTAGAACTCTCCAAAGAACATCTCTTGAAACTTTATCATAAGCTTTCTAAATCAATAAATATCATATGTAGATCCTCCTTACTTTATTTCTCCATCAATCCTCTTAACAAATGTATAGCATCCATAGTAGATCTACTGCATGAAACCAAACATTGTGAGAAACTTTGTATCACATCATAACCTATGCTCAATTACTCTTTCCCATAATTTTAATGTATGACACATTAATTTAATTCTCTATAATTTGCACACTCTTGTGCATCACCTTTATTCTTAAATATAGAACCAATAAACTCTTTCTCCACTAATCTAGCATCTTTTAGTCTTTAAAATAACATTAAAAAAGATTTGTAAGCCAAGAAATTCCTTTATCTCCCAAACATTTCCACGCTATTGGAATATCATCGTCCTACTATTTTCCACATTTCATTTTCTTTAAAGCTTCTAACGATTTACTAATATGATAAAATAAAATTCTCTATTTTTGTTTAGGTATAAAATCAATATACTTTCAGATCCTTCATTGAAAAGTTTATCAAAATACCTCATCCACCTATTTCCAATATCCTTTTCTAAGTTATTATTATTTTCATCCTTAATACACCTCACTTGAAGTCTTACTTCTCCTATCTCTCTAACTTATACATACATATCTTTCACATTCTTTGGTATCTAATCTATTGTATAAATCACTAAAAGCTAAATATTTTGCATCAAATAAATAAACCTAAATAAATAAAATAAATAAATAAACTAAATAAATAAAAATAAAATAAAATAAAATAAGAACCTAAACTTGAACCCAAACCTAAACCTAAAATAAAAACCTAAACCCTAAACTAAAAATAAAATAAAAATAAACTAAATAAATAAAATAATAAACTAAAATAAAATAAATAAAATAAAATTACATAAAAAATAAATTAATATAAAATAAACCTAAATAAATAAAAATAAAAAAATAAACTAAACTAAATAAATAAAAAACCTAAACTAGACCTAAAAAATAAACCTAAACCTAAACCTAAACCCAAAATAAAATAAAACTAAATAAACTAAACTAAATAAAACCTAAACCTAAACTAAATAAACTAAATAAATAAACCTAAACCTAAATAAATAAACCTAAATAAACCTAAATCTAAACTAAACTAAACCAAAAAAAACAAAATAATTAAATAAAATTAAACCTAAACCTAATCCTAAACTAAATAAAACTAAAAATTAATAAACCAAAAAATAAAAATATACTAAACTATACTAAAATAAATATACCTAAACTTAAATAAAAAATAAACCTAAGAAATAAACCTAAATAAACATAAATAAATAAACTAAATAAACTAAACTAATAATATGAAAATAGAAACTAAAATAAAAATAAATAAACCTAAACCTAAAAATAAAAAACTTAAATAAACCTAAACCTAAACCTAAACTAAAATAAACTAAAAACCTAAACCTAAACCAAAATAAACTAAACTACAAATAAAAATAAACCTAAACCTAAATAAAACCTAAACCCTAAACCTAAACTAAACTAAATAAACCTAAAAATAAACCTAAACCTAAACTAAATAAACTAAACTAAACTAAAAAAACTAAAATAAATAAACTAAATAAAAATTAAATAAAAGCTAAACCTAAAAACCTAAACCTATATAAACCTAAACGAAACTAAAATAAAACCTACACTAAACTAAAATAAAAAATAAAGCCTAAACCTAAACTAAATAAATAAATAATAAAATAAACCTAAACCTAAACTAAACTAAAACCTAAAAAATAAATAAAACCTAAACTAAAATAAACAAAAAATAAATTAAAGTAAAAAATAAATAAACCTGCACCTAAACTAAATAAAAAAAAAACTAAACCTAATTTTTAAAAAAATTTTAAGAAAAAAACCTCAAACCCTAA
This sequence comes from Cymbidium sinense, assembly GCA_021442155.1. Lineage (NCBI taxonomy): Eukaryota > Viridiplantae > Streptophyta > Magnoliopsida > Asparagales > Orchidaceae > Cymbidium > Cymbidium sinense. The sequence goes on from JAKCPB010000938.1 coordinate 94,530, forward strand.
ACCCTAAAACCCTAAACCTTAAACACTAAACCCTAAACCCTAAACCCTAAATTGTAAAACCCTAAACCTTAAATCTTAAACCCTAAACCATAAACTATAAACCCTAAACCCTAAAACCTACAACCCTAAACCCTAAACCCTAAACCCCAAACCCTAAATAAAAAAAATGAAAAAATACCCCTAACCCTAAATGCTAAACCCTAAACCATAAACCCTAAACCTACAACCCTAAACCCTAAACCCTAAACCTAAACCTAAACCTAAAACTAAACTAAACCTAAACCTAAACTTAAACTAAATAAAATAAATAAACCTAAACTAAAAAATAAAATAAAATAAATAAATAAAATAAATAAATAAAATAAATAAACTAAATAATAAATAAACTAAATAAACCTAATCCTAAAGCTAAACCTAAACTTAAATTAAACTAATCTAAACCTAAACCTAAATTTAAACTTAAACTAAATAAAAAATAAAAAATAAATCTAATCCTAAATCTAAACTTAAGTTTTTTTTTTTAAAAAAAACCAACTAAAATACTAAACCCTAAAATTTAAACCCTAAACCCTAAACACTAAATAGTAAAACCCTAAAGTCTAAACACTAAACCATAAACCCTAAACCCTAAACCCTAAACCCTAAACCCTAAACCCCAAAAAAAACCCTAAAAAACCTAAAACCTAAACATAAACTACATAAAATTTAGAAATAAAATAAATAAATAAACCTAAACCTAAATAAAATATAATAAATACAATAAAGTATAAACCTAAACTAAAACCTAAACTTAGACCTAAACCTAAACCTAAAAATAAATAAAATAAAATAAAAATAAAACTAAACTAAACTAAAATAAAATCCTAAATAAAATAAAACCCAAAAATAAAAGTAAAATAAACATAAAATAAAATAAAATAAAATAAAATTGAATAAAACCTAAACCTAAAAAATAAACCAAAATAAATAAAAATAAAACCTAAACCCTAAACTAAAAAAAAAACCCTAAACCTAAAATAATAAAATAAAATAAACCTAAAATAAATAAATAAACCTAAACCTAAACCTAAAATAAACTAAGCCTAAACCCTAAACTAAATATAATAAAATAAACTAAAAAATAAACCTAAACTAAACTAAAAATAAAACCTAGAAAAACCTAAAAAAACATAAAACCTAAACCTAAAAAAATAAAATAAAACCTAAACCTAAAACTAAACTAAAATAAAACCTAAACTAAATAAACCTAAAATAAATAAACTAAACTAAATAAAAAAACTTAAATAAAATAAAAATAAAATAAACTAACATAAATAAAAAATAAACTAAATAAACTTAAACTAAATACTTAATTAAAAAAGTATAAACCCTAAATCCTAAACCTATACCTATATCCTAAACCTAATCCCTATACCTAACCTTAAACCCTAAACCCGAAACCTACAACTTACAACCCTAAACCTTAAACCCTAAACCCTAAACCTAAACCCTAACCCCAACCCTAAACCATAAAGAGCCTAAACCCTAAACCCTAAACCCTAAATGAACCTTAAACCTGAAGCTAACCCTAAACCCTAATACTTAAACCCTAAAAACCCTGAACCCAAAGCCTAAACCCTGAACCCTAAACCCTAAAACCCTAAAACCTAAACCCTAAATCTTAAAAACTAAACCATAAACCCTAAACCCTAAACCCTAAATGGTCAACCCTAAAAACATAAAAGCCTAAACATAAACTAAATAAAACCTAAAAATAAAATAAATAAAAAAACTTAAACCTAAATAAAATAAAAATATAAAATAAAAATAAAACCTAAACCTAAAAATAATAAAATAAAATATAATAATAAAATAAAATAAACAAAAAATAAAATAAATAAAACCTAAACTAAACTAAAAAATAAACCTACAACTAAAAAACCTAAACAAAATAAAAAACTAAACTTAAAATAAAAATAAAATAAACCTAAAGTAAAATAAAAAAAACTAAATAAAAACTTAAACCTAAAAATTAAAAATAAAATAATAACCTAAAAAAATCTAAACCCTAAACTAAAAAAAAAACCTAATCCTCAAATAAACAAAATAAAATAAAATTAAACCTAAACTAAAATAAACTAAACTAAAAGAAATATAACCTAAACCTAAACCTAAAATAAACTAAATCAAAACCATAAACAAAATAAAAAATACTAAAAATAAACCTAAACCTAAACTAAAAAATAAAACCTAAAAATAAAACTAAAATAAAAACCTAAAACCTAAACCTAATCTTAAAAATAAAAAATAAAACCTAAACCTATAAAATAAAATAAAATAAAACTAAACTAAAAAAATAAACATAAACATAAACCTAAACCAAAAAATAAACTAAAATAAACTAAAATAAATAAACCTAAAATAAATAAACTAAACTAAATAAATAAAAAAATAAACCTAAAAGAAATAAACTAAAGTAAATAAAAATTAATTAAATAAACTAAATAAACCTAAACCCACGATTTTTAAAAAAAACAAATACCTTAAACCCTAAACCCTAATCCCAAAATCCTAAACCCTAAATCGTAATCCCTAAACCCTAAAACTAACCCTAAACCCTAAACCCTAAAAATTAAACCTTAACCATAACCCTAAATCTTAAACCCTAAACCTTAAACCCTAAAAACCTAAAACCCTTAACCCTAAACAAACCCTAAACAAACCCTAAACACTAAACACTAGAATTTAAAAACCTTAAACCCTAGAGCCTAAACACTAAACACTAAACCCTAAACCCTAAACCGTAACCCTAAACCTTAAACCATAAAACCCTAAACCCTAAACCTTAAACCCTAAACCCTAAACCCTAAACACCTAGAAACCTAAACCTAAACTAAATAAACCCTAAAAATAAAATAAATAAATAAACCTAAACCTAAAATAAAATAAAATAAAAAAACTAAACCTAAACCTAAACCTAAAATAAAATAGAATAAAAAAAAATAAACTAAAATAAAAAAATAAAATAAACTAAACTTAAAAAATAAAGTAAAATAAAAAATAAAATAAAATAAAATAAACTAAAATAAAATAAAACTAAAAAAACCTAAACGTAAAAAATAAACCTAAAAAAGATAACCTAAAATAAATAAAAAATAAAACCTAAACCCTAAACTAAAAAAAAAAAATTTAAACTTAAAATCAAAATAAAATAAAATAAACCTAAACTTTAACTAAAATAATTAAATTATAAATAAAACCTGAACCTAAACCTAAAATAAACTAAACCTAACCTAAACCTGAACTAAATAAAATAAAATAAACTAAAATAAACCTAAACCTAAACTAAAAATAAAACCTAAAAGTAAACCTAAAATAAAAACCTAAAACTTAAGCCTAAAAAATAAAATAAAAATAAAACTCAACTAAAAATAAACCTAAACCTAAACTAAAAAATAAAACCTAAAATCCTAAAACCTAAACCTAAAAAAATAAAATAAAAACCTAAACCTAAACCTAAAAATAAAAAATAAAGCCTAAACCTAAAAAAAAAAAATAAAAGATAAAACTCAACTAAAAAAAACTAAACATAAACTTAAACCTAAAAAATAAACTAAAATAAAACCTAAACTAAAATAAATAAATCTAAAATAAATAACTAAACTAAATGAAAATAAAAAATAAAATTAAATAAAATAAAAATAAATTAAACTAAAATAAAATAAATAAAAATAAACTAATTAAACTAAACCCTAAAAAAACTAAACTAAACAAAAAATTAACCTTAAACCTAAAAACTTCCAACAAAACCTAAAACTAAACCCAACTTAAACCTAAATGCTAACCCTAAACTAAACCTAAACTATAACCCTAACCCTAAATGCTAAACCTAAAAGTATAAACTCTAAAACCTAAACCTAAACTCCTAAAAACCTAAACCCTAAAAGCATAAACTCTAAATAACTAAACCCTAAACCCTAAACCCTAAACCCTAAACCCTAAATGCTAAACCCTAAACCCTAAACCCTAACCCTAAACCTAAACCTAAACCTAAACCCTAAACCCTAAACCCTAAACCCTAAACCTAAACCTAAACCCCAAGAATGGGCGTAACCTTAACGACAGAACATCACCATCAACCATCATTCTATCCGACAATGGAGGCGCAGGAGGAGGCTTATTAAGTGGTGGTGGGGATCTGAGGTGTTGGTGTGGTGGTCGAGGGTGGTTATGGAGGAGGGAGCCATGGAGGTTACAAATCATCTCCATCAGTGTCCTTATGTCTCAAATTCTCATTTAATTCAAGTATACTAAAGTCAATTTTATACATCTTAAGCATGTCTAGGTCTACCTCTACCTTTCTTAACATAAGGCAAATCTAATGCATCTACTCATTTAATCCAGTCATTGGATGACCTATGTGGCCAAACCATCTAATGTGACTCTTTCTAATCTTATCCGCCACTAGAGCTAACTCCAACTTTTCTTGAACTTACTCATTTTGCATTTTATCTCTAAGAGTAAATCCACTCATCCACCTAAGCATCCTCATCTCTACACAACTTAACTTGCTTCTCATTTATTTTATTACAACATGTACTCAAAAAATCATTGCAGGACTTACCAACATCTTATAAAATTTTCCCTATGTTTAGGCGGTACATTTTTATCACACAATAGGCCAAATGCATTCCTCCACTTCAACCATCCAACTTGAATTCCACTAATAACATCTCCATCTATTTCACCATCATTTTGAACAATAAAGCCTAAATATCCAATCACTCACTCTTTAATGACTTGTTCACTTATAATGTCACAACACTACCACTATAACTTCTATAACTAAAATTACACTCCATATATTCAATTTTAGATCTACTTAAATGAAACTTTTAGACTCTTAGTTAACCTCTATAATTCAAGTTTCTTGGACTCTTCTAGTCTTATCAAAAAGAAGATTGTCATCATCAAAAAAACCATACACCAAGGTACATCTTCCAAT